>AYEL01084617.1:0-36538 GCA_000484575.1 Olivierus martensii
TTTACAACATTCTAAAGCAGCACGAAGAGAGGGGGAGCGTATCACCTAAAAAATCACCAGGTCATCCACGATTGATCTTCTTAATAATATCGACGATAAATGCATGTAATGATAAGTGCTGAAGGCAGCAAAGTTATCAAAGCTAATAGGGTGCATCCCGCATGCATCCTTCATAATCTGGAATCTGTAAACATGTTAAAAGCACCTCTCTAAGCTATTCTATAACCATTACCTAGCGTATAATAATGTTTTACAGCAATATATTTCAATATTAAGAATTCGAAGAATAGCAAATTATAAAAAAAATTGTTTTTCAACTTCACCAAAGTTCTAGGCTTTGCCCATTAAATAATATGTTATATATTATACAGTTTCGTATTTTTATTATATGCAAATCTGAAAATATTTAAAATAAACGAACTTTTGAGTGTTTAATGTGTATTTTTTATCTTACAATTAAAAACAAATTTTATATGAAAAAATCATATGGAAATAAGATTTTTAAACTTAGAAATTTTCACTTCTATATTCACAGAACAAAAAACAAAACATTATACAATTATCTACACTATAATGATAATAATTTTAATACTGAGTTTTTATAACTTGTAAAAAGCATAATAAAAAAATAAAATTGTCTTCTGTGTTTAATAAAATGGAAAGTGAAAGAATACAGATTGCATTACTCATGTCAAGTACGTCATAGAAATTCTCCCCTCTGTGAAATATTCCCGACCCCTATTTCTACCGCGGTAAGAACAGTCTACTTCATTACAAGCTGCTGTGCAGAGATTTTCCAGACTTTACAATCGAAACTACTTCCTCTAATACAGCCCCTACGGTAGATGTCAAAACCTTTCTGTCATAGACTGTACATTAATCTATAGCAAATAAAACTCTTTTCAGAACCTAAGAGTATAACAAATCATTGTATATCAGATAAAAACAGGCTTACCTTACAAGACACCCTTTAGTCTTTCAGATAAACTAAAATTTTTCAACAAAATACTGTCACAAATATTGTTCAAACTCACTTCAAACAGAGATTGATTTACTGAGGACTAAACAGCCAAAACATACTAGACCATTAGGGACAGTGAAAAAAATCCAACTGAAGTCGCTAACTAAAAAGAAAAAACGGTGGGGAAAAGACCAGCAGGCACCCTTTGCAGGGTCAAAAATTATAGAAAAATGAAAATTACATAACTTAATATAACTTAAAATAAACTTTTGTATTTGATAACGTTTAATTAACAAAACATAAAATGTTTGTTTAAGCAGAAAACATTAAGAAAGTTAAATTAAATGGTCAAAAAATTTTTATTTTCAATTAAATATATTTCAAGTAATTATTTATATTACCTCAACATAATCAAAATAACATGTAGGATGACTTTCCAAAATTAAATGTGAAAAAGCAATAGAAATATTGTTCCCAATTGGTGCCTCAATTATCCAGCTGCAGTTATAATCATGAGGATAAGGACTTGGAAAATTAGGACTTTCTATTATTCCTCTATGACCTTTTAATGTATTGTGACAATCTAAAATCAAAATTCTGTTTTTAATGCAATAATAATTTCAATCAAATATCAGAAAAAATATAAACTATTAAATCAAATAATAATCTATTTTCATTTCATAGAAGACATAACTACAGCATATAGTTATGTCTTCTATTTTGTTTAGAAACGAAATCATTTTTATGAAGTAAAAATTGCATTTTATAATATTGTATCTGAAAAATTGAAATGGTAAAGCAGAAAATGCATCATAAACCCAGACAGTGCTTATTTATATTAAACTGGCTTGTAGTCTTTACTTTGTATTTATTTATGTTACATACCAGAGACAAGATTGCTGACTTCCAATAATGAATATTGTCATATAAACGTTTTCTTTTTAGAATTCAAATATTTGGTTGTTTCTGCTTTTTATTACTATTTTTCTTATATTCAAGCTGATATTTTTATAAATATCTTATTAAAAATTTAAATAATTAATAAGATATTTAATTATTTCTCTCATAATTTTCTCTTTTCATAAAAAATCAGGTATCAAAAGTAGAACAAAAAAGTGAAATTAAACAAAGTGAATATTGTATTAATTTTGCTTAATTTCCCCCCTTTGTTTTACTTTTGATACCCAGCAATATAACGAAAAAATTAAGTGAATTTTTAATAAGATATTTATAAAAATATCATCTTGATTATAAAGAAAAATAATAATAAAAAGTAGAAATAACCATATACTGTAAAACCTGTCAAATTGGACACCTCTACATGTTGGATACCTGTCTATGTTGAACAACTTTTCCTGGAACAGGAAAAAAAGCCTATATTTTACTATATGTCCAAATCTCTATATCTTGGACACCTCTCTATCTTGTATCTTGAACAACTATTTCTAATAAGATGGACACTTTTTGATTACTGGTTGAAATAAAATCTTAAATTTTATTTAGCTTTAGAAGATTAATCAAAGGAATTTGTGAAAAAGAAACTTATAACATTGATTAGTCATGCCTTCAGATGGTTGCAGATGACTTATAAATCCATGGGTTATTTATTATTGTAAATATAAACACTGAGAAATGAGAAAAATCAAACCAAAACTAGCCAAATTATAGCCATAATATTTTATTGCAATAAAATATTCTGGCTATAATTTGGCAGTGAGATGGATTTATGTTGCATGACAAGAAGTTTCACAAAAACGCTAGGTTCCTTATAGATTTCATTGAGGAAGGAATGCAAGAAATCAATAACTTTGACCTAGGAGAACTGAGTGCTCTTCCTGAGAACTATCAGCATAAAATTTTAACTGAAGATTTTACAAATTTTAACAAAAATCTTGTCCATCATGAATATGAAAATTTTACAGCCAGTGATTTAATTGAAAAGATTATATCCAGCTCAATTCATATAGAGACTTTGTTGGAGGAGGAACCAAATGATTATGAAACAGTTTTGGAATATGTAGAGGAATTTGAATGATAAGCATTTTCTAATAATACACAACAGATTATTGAAACTCTATTTGGTATAAGAAAAAAATAAAATTAAAAATTTGTGGATGAAGTCTAAATTAAATATAAAAAAAACGCAAACTCTATTTACAAACTTCTTTTCAAATAGATATTCTTATGTTGAAAGCACTGACAGCTGCAGTGTGTATTTAACATTTTTGAGTTTTTTATTTAAAATAATAATGGTGCATTGACATGAAAATTTTTATGTTTAGTATGTTTAGAAAAAATTTTGATTTTTGAATATGTTTAGTATGTTTAGAAAAAATTTTGATTTTATGAATCTCTTTATGTTGCCACCTCTCTAAGTTGAACACGTTTTGAAGGAACCAAAAGTGTCCAACATCTAAGTTGAACACATTTTGAAGGAACCAAATATGTCCAACATAGAGGTTTAACTTGAACACATTTTGAAGGAACCAAATGTGTCCAACTTAGACAAGTTTCAAAAAAATTTTGATTTTATGAATCTCTCTATGTTGGACACCTCTCTAAGTTGAACACTTTTGAAGGAACCAAACATATCCAACATAGAGAGGTTTCAGTGTATCTGAAATTTAAAAAATAATTTATATGAATATTCTTTAATAGAAGTCAGCAATCCTGTTTATAGTTTTAATATAAATAAGCACTGTCTGGATTTATGATTTTCTGATGAGCCATTTCAACTTTTCAAATACAATATTATAAAATGCAATTTTAAATTTATACAAATGATTTCATTTCTCACAAAAAGCATACACAAAATCATTCATTTGCAAGTTTTTTACATTCTTAGATATAACAAATAATATTTATAATGAAAACTTCTATCCAGTTCTATGGTGCTCATTATAATCAAATTTTATTGTATATACAGTACTGTTATTTGTATCTCATTGTCTGATAGAGTTGCTATTTAGACAATCTTTTTGACTTGGAGACAAAAAAGAAACAAATTAGTGTAAATCAAATGTTTTTATAAAGATTGCCAAAACCAAAAAAACTAATTAAATAATCAAAAATAAAACAAAATTCTGACAATTAGCAAACAAAAAATATATTAATTATAAAAATAATGATATAATCTATGATTATATCATTATTGCATTTATTCCTGAATTTATTTCTTAATTTATTCCTGAAGTAGCCTCATAAAGTAAGAACTCATAAATCAAGAGTTACTTTCCCATAGACAGAGGGGCAGATTTAGGCATGGTCTTTATGGACTGCAGCCCAGGGCCCCATTCAATCAAAGGGCCCCCTTCGTGGTCAAAAAAATAAAAATAAAATATAATTTAAATTAAAAATTTAAGAAAAAATAAATTACAGTGGGTGATCATTAACTGATCATCGATTTACCATAGATTTTTATGGGAATTTGATTTCCAAGAAAATGTTCGTTATCCAAATTGTTCGTTAACCGATCATTGATTTACCATAGGTTTTTATGGGAATTTGATTAAATTAACCGATCATCAATTTACCATAGGTTTTTATGGGAATTTGATTAATTCATTTTGGAGACCCAAAAAAAATAAATAAATAATTATAAATTTCTTATTATGTTGGGGACTCAAAAAAAATTCTGTATATACTCATGTATAAGCCAAGGTATTATCTCAAAAAAAAATGTCTGAAGTAGGGGGGGTCGGCTTATACATGGATCAAAAAAAATCAACTTTTTTTTTTGGCTGGAGAAATTGAAGTAATAAATAAAACCATAACTTACTGAACATCTCCTGAAGACCAGGAAGGAAATTTTGATCATAACTTACTGAACATCTCTTGAAGACCAGGAAGGAAATTTTGCAATAATTTAATACATATCAGGTAAAATTTTATCTTACTCTAAAGCAATGGAGCGCGTCACACTGCTGACTCTAACCTGCGTCTATATACCATAATCAGATAGGCGACGCCGCACTGCCGATATGAAGCAACGCGAAAACTCGACAATCAATCAAGAATCTTACCTAGGATTCATATTTGAGTGAAAAAATATATTCATTTTACATTATTATTAATTAAGAATATTTTAATCGATTTGCTAATAATCGATAAATGCTTATTATATTTAACTCATTGATCATTTAATTAAAATATATTAAAAAGTAACTAAAATAATGTTTAAAATAATGAAAAAATAATAATTATTTAAAATCTGTACTAAAAAATAACTTGAGTCTATCAAAAAAGATCATCGTAAGCAAAATCGAAACTTTGAAATCGCACACTAACGTCTGCAAATCACTTTTCACATGTCATCCTAACAGCGTATGACATCATCGTTAAGATGAGCTACTCATTTTAAAATACGAACAAAGGTTTGAATAACTCAATTCAACACAACTATAGGGAAAACAAAACTTCGAACGGTCTCTTGGGAGCCATGTGACGTAGATGTATTCTAATAAAATTTTTATTGTGATAACTTAATATGAAATTTTTTAAAAAAGAAAATAGTTATTCAATAACAAAAATAAAAAGAAAATATTTTTATGTAAATTATAAAAATTTATTACTACTTGTTAACTTGATATTTTCTGAAGCTACGTCATCCTAATGATAATGTCATACACCGACATCAATCTTGCTTTGGAGTAAAATTTTACTTTACCTGTTGCGATCGAATGCGTCGTGCTGCCGAATCCAACCTGCATTGATATAAGTGCATCAGATAGGTGACACCACGCTGCCTGATGCGCCACGACGCAGAAATTCTCAACAATAATTCAAGAATCTTATGTAGGTGCGCTGCATTGGATCACTTTAGCTGGATTCTTGTCAAGAATTTCTTTGTCGTGGCGCATCAGGCAGCACGGCATCACCTATCTGATGCACTTATATAAATGCAGATTGGAGTTGGTGGCGTGACGCGTTCGATCGCTTCGGGTAAATTAAAATTTTACATTTTAAATTGATTTATTGATGTCTATATTATAATAATTTATTTTATATGTATATATTTAAAGTTTCAATAAAATATTTATTTTGACAAATGGCATTAATATATCTGTAACTAAAAATCAAAGATCACGTATTTACCATTTTGAAATTTTTATCCAATTTTAAGTGCTAAAGTCGGGGGGTAGGCTTATACATGGGTTACGCATTTTTACCAATTTTCAAATTCCGAAGTCGGGGGGGTCGGCTTATACACAGATCGGCTTATACACGAGTATATATGGTAAATAAAAAGTTATATAATTTCTTACTACATTTATTTATATGTAATAATCATAATACAGTAAGATACTGTTTAATGCTGCTCCATTTAACAGTGTACAATATAACGTGGTTTTTTAATTCTATATTTTTTATTAATTCACTTTGCCAGGGTTTTTCAAACCCTTATATTCGCATAAATCCGAAATCACACAAATTTGTTGCTTTGATATTCCTAGGCTGTTTCGCAGTGTGTTTGCTATCAATGCTGTGAAGTACATACAAAAATCTGCTGGGAAATATGCAATGGATTTTCTCAAAACAAGTTTATCCACTATTACAGAAATTATAAATCAGTTTATACAAAATGATCCAAATTTTGATAGAAGTTCAAAGGCAAGACAAAGTGTCATGGCTGCAATGTCTCTCTATCAGCAATTGTTTGCCGAATGAAAGAAGAAAGGGCAAACGATGTTATATGACTTCTTAACGAAAAAACAAAAAGTGTCAAATGAAAAAGAACCTTCCTCATCACAAACATAAATTATTTATTAGAATATTTTTGATTTTCATGAATGATCTATGAATACAAATCGATATTAGCAATAAAAAATGTCAATAATTAATGTAATACAATAGTAATAATACATGTTACAAAATTAAAAAAATGGTACATATAATTTTTTATTCACTATTCTGTTTCATCTGTTCTCATTATTTACATGTTAAGATAACCTCGTTTAGCGTTGTTTCATTTAGCGCTTGGTTTTCTTGGAACATATTCCCCTGTGTAAAACAGGATCTTACTGTATATACATACATAGTCTTGCATTTTAATCTATTATGTTTATTTTCCGTTAAAGAATCTGTCCAATGTCAATTGCTTTTCTCTCTTCTTCAGGATTTTTCAGAAGTGATTAATAGGCTTGGGATCTCTACAATGACAATGCTATTGCATGTTGTATGTACATTGTAGAGATCCCAAGCCTATTGACCTAATTTTGCTATGAGTGCATTCTAAGACCAAAATGTTGTAAAATCTCTCTCTTACCTTCTTTATTCTAAGACCAAAAAATTGTAAAATCTCTCTCTTACCTTCTTTAATAATGTTTGATTTGTTTACGTTGTCTTCAAGTTCATTTTAATCAGGAAAAATTACTGTTCTTCAGACGAAAAAATTTCCAAAAAATTGTAAAATCTCTCTCTTACCTTCTTTAATAAATCTTTGACATCAAAATATTGTAAAATCTCTCTCTTACCTTCTTTAATAAATCTTTGATGTTTAAGTTGTCTCCAAGTTCATTTTAATCGGGAAAAACTACTGTTCTCTCATCCTTATCTCCAAGTCATTTTAATCGGGAAAAATTAGTATTCTCCTATCCTTACCCATATCTCCACGAACATGCAAGACCTAAGTCATTCCATTAGGTTAGTTAAGCCGCCATATCCTAGTGAGATATTTTTACCTGGCGGCGGCTACTTATAGAGCTCATCACAGGCTGGCTAACACCCATAATGGGGTCAACCAAATAGTTGAAGGATGAAGTTCAACAAGCCGGGCCCAAATCCCTCCTGAAAAATTGGGGGAGTGGGCCTGGATCCTCCAGGATGGTAAGCCACAGCTTTACCAAGCGGTCATCTGGCCGACCTGTCATTCCGTCAGTCCATGGGTCCCACAGTTTGTTCTGTGAAGTGTTCATTATCTGAACATAAAAACCTTTGTGAAAGTGTTCATTATCCGAACAGTTCGTTAACCAATCACCCATGGTATACAAAATTTTTTCAAATATCAATCAAATATCAACATTTTAAATGACGGTAAATAGTGAATATGGTTCTGTTGGTAGTCAGTAAAATCAAAATATATTTTGTCATTTGTCAATATTGCAAATAATGTGGCAATGTCAGAATGGGAGTGCAAATCTAGCTCCTCTAGAGCATGTTAGTTTAGCATAGCTCTCACCATTAGGTTAATTTGGGTTAATTTAGTAGGCCCCCAAATAGTATTAGCCCAAGGGCCTCAAAGTTAATGGTTCACCTCTGCATAGACATAATGTTAAAACCAGGACTTATATTCTTGATAATGAAATTTGTCCTTAATAAAATTAAATAAGGATTAGGGATGTTATAAAATCGAATCTTTCCAATACCAGTATTAATACCAATAATTTTGTTAATACCAATATTGATACTGGTATTAATAAAATTATGCATTATTTACCAGTTCAAAGATAAAAAAATTTTTTAAAGTAATCTATTTTACAAGAAATCACAAGCACTTAAAGCAGGAAAAAATATGCTATTTTATTATTAGATATATATTACATATACTAATAATAATAATGTTTTCTGGAAACATTTTCGGCCCTCTACAGCCATCCTCAGCCTGTTCTCTCAAATTGAGAGAACTGCTGAGGAGGGCCATATAATATTATTAGTATATGTAATATATATCTAATAATAAAATAGTGTATTTTTCCTGCTTTAAGTATTTGTGATTTCTTGTATTCTTAGAAGCAGCAGAACTTAGTAGTTTATAGTTATAGTAATCTATTTTATTGCTTAAAAATTTAGTTGTATTTTTGTCCTCTATAGGCAAGCTTCAGTGATATAAGAAATAACTTCAAAAATCAATGATTATTTCAATTCAGTAAACTATACCCTTAATGATAACAAAGCTCTTTCAAACAAAAACAAATTATACTATAGAATAACTAATTTCAAATAATTTTTTCAGTGCATGACAAATTTTTTGTGAAAAACTTTATTCAGAACAGAAAATAATTTTATAATAGTAAGAAAATGTTCTTTCAGCAATATATAAATATATTCATATTCTTAATTTAATATATCTGTAAATGAAAATAAAGATTTCTTAAAAAAACAAATATGAAGACCTTATTAATACAAGAGAAATAACAGAATATTTTAGTGAAAAGTAAACTAATCAGATTATTTTTCATTTTGAAATACAGACTTAAGAAAGCAAAGACTATTCAGTGAATTTTCAGAAAGATTTGATCTCAGCTTCATAAGGTACAACCCTGCAGCTGAAAATGCCTTTCAGATTTTACACTTGTATGATTAATTGAAAGTAATACCAAGTATAATGAGAAGCCACTCTATACCTAAGGTACATTGGGTACATTGATGACATTTTTGTGACTTGGAAAGAGGTAGAGAAAACAGAAGCCCTAGTGAGCCTATTTACACTCCCAAACTACGGCTTAATGCTGACCTTGGAGAAAAAAGACAAACAACGAATCCATTTCCTAGACGTTAATTTGGAAATAAGAGCTTTCTTTTATGACTACCATTTACAGAAAACCAAGTAGTGTTGCAGTTATTATACCTGAGTAGTTGAATGATAGATGGCACCATAAAAAGCTGCCCTAAGATCTTTAATATACAGGACCCTCACGCATTGCAGTAATGAAGAATTATTGAAAGAAGTAGTACATTTAATAAAATCCATAGCACAAAAACATGGCTACAATGGAATTTTAATAGATAAAATACTCAAAGTATTAAGAAGAAAGGAAAGAATTAATGCTGACGAGAAGTTAGTCCAGGGGAGCGATATAAATGGGAGAACAGAGAATGAACAAAACCTTAACTACGCTGTGATACCAGACATATTAAGAGACTTTAAAACCGTAAACAGGTTAATAAATAAAGGAAACAGAAAACCTGCATATAAGAGACCACTGACAATCTTCAGCCTCCTAAGGAATATAAAAGATACATATAACCAAGAAGAACGAGCAGGAGTATATAGTATATCGTTTCAGAACTTAGAGAATGGTCAAAATGAGATATATATATAGAGGCCACTTCTAGAAAGTTAAAAGGACAGGATCACTGAGTGTAGGAGAGACATAAAAAATGCCAATCTATCGACTGCCCTAGCAAGAAGGGCATACAAACATGATATAAAAATAAATTAGGAAGCTAAAAAAGGGAAGAAACAACTTAAAAAGATGAACAAGTTATAAATGGCAGAGGAGATACAAATTTATTAAGGTAATAGAGATGGATTAGTCATAAACGATAGACAGGTAAATAGAACATTTATTTAATAAGCTAATAGCTATTGTTATCAGTAAAAAATTGCAATACAACAAATCTATTTAAAATGATAGAAAATAAACCAAAAAATATTTCAATATTTTTTAAAATGTAAAATTCATTTCAGAAAATTTTCTACAATTTTTTATTGAAAAATATAAGTTACTAATATATATACAGACACAAGCTCAGTCTTTTAGGCAGAAATGTTTAATAATTCTTAGGTACAAATTATCAACTGGAGTGCTTTTGGCTTTAGCAAGCCCTCATCAGCAGTTATTAATTATAATAACTGCTGATAAGGGCTTGCTAAAGCCCTTGTTTTCAAAAGGATTCCGATTTTCTGGTGCCCTTGATTTCAGAAGGTTATCAGATTAGCCATCAAAATGGTTAATTTGACAATCTTCTGAAACCAAGGGCACCAGAAAATTAGTGTTAGACTTGTATATAGTTCATTAATATACAAAACCAACACTAATTTTTAATATTGTATTAATATAGTATTAAAAAATCATATTAAACTTTAATATTGTATAAATCTTCTTACCTATTTTATAATTTAATTGAAAACCTCGTCCACTTTCTGATATATCTGTCCGAAATTTAATGTATGCTTTGTTTTTGGAAGTAAAAATTAAATGAGGATATTCAATGCCATTACATATATGATACAAAGTAACTGCTCTTTCAGAATCTCCATCATAAATCTAAAATTATATCAAATATAGTAAAATATCTTGTAAGTATTGTGCAACACTTTTTATAGTATATTATATCAAAATGTTTCTAAAATTTTTTAATTTTGTCTAAAAACTAAGTTAAGAAAAAATAACTAATTATTAAAATAAAAATTATTTATTAATTTCATCTACTTACTACTACATCTTTTATTCTTCTGAAAATGTTATTCTTCTGGATTTTTATTAGTTAATTAATTTTACTCTGCTATTTTCACTTCAATTAATTGATACAGCATATTTTTACTATTTTGCTTTTCAATTTTGGCTTTAATATTTCTATTCATACATTTTCTCATCAGGATATTTAATATGAAAAACTCACAAGTCAGAGCATTCATACAAATATAAACTTTAACAGATTTTGTAAAATAGAGAACAAAAAAGAATTTATCTTTTTAATATGAAAATTTACAAAAGTTACAGTAAATTAGATCTAATTAATAAAGCCAAAATTAATAAGGAACATAAACTACGATATACTTTCAGAATAATCACTAAGCTCAGTAGGAGAGATAAGCATTTATAGCATAATAAATAAACACAAAGAAACACTTTTTTAGTAGTCAAAAGCACTTCTTTGTATTCATTAATTTTGCTATTAAATGTTTTTTCTTTGTTACTGAGTTTGATGATATTTTGTTGTTAAAATCAAAATTTCCAATAAAAGATATCATATTTTGATTTGTTTATATTAATTAATTTTTATATAAAAAATAACTTTCTATAAATTAGTAAAATTGGTCAGAATTTACTTGTAGATGATGATGTATCAGGTTGATGCATAATTCCATAGCATTTTAAATATAGGTTTGTTAAGTTTGTTTAAAATTCAGTTAAAAATTTGACCAAATCAAGCAAGCAACTATTCAACAATGTAATCTCCGTCATTGTCAATAAATTCCTGCTAACGTTGGGGTAGTTTCTGGATCCCCATCTGTAGAAATCTGTTGATTTTGAATTTAGGAAGTCATCAATCCAAGTTTGGAGAGCAGTTTCATCTTCGAAGGTGTGTCCTTGAATGTGATTGGAAATGGAATGGAAAAGGTGAAAATTTGAAGAGGCAAGGTCCGGTGAATAGGGGGGATGGGGGACAATCTCCCATCCGAGCTCCTGTCGGAAATGTTCGTTTTTCTTGACCTGACACTCCATCTTCAACAGCAAAGAAATAACAATCGTTTGTAACTGGCACTCCATCTTCAACAGCGAAGAAATAACAATCATTTGTAACAATCTCATATTCCACAAGACAACAATACAGTGACAATGTAAAAACGATAAACAAATGAACAGCAATGCAGTGTTGCCAAGCCAAATCAGAATGCTATGAAATTATGCATCAATCTAATATTATATTAAATTAACAAAACAATGATACAAGCATTCTTGTTGCAAAAGTGATGTTTGATGTCATATATAAACTTCTTAGCACTAACAAGCAGACCAAACAGTACTATATTTTTCTCAAAAAACTATTTATTGAGTAACGTTTTTGGCGCTAATTCGTATTAGAGCAGTAAGAATAAAAGAAAATTATACAGATGTTTGATGTATTCAACTGAACAAGAAGACAGAAAAATTATCAATTAGAGCATATTTAATTACCATATATACTCAGGTATAAGCTGAGGTTTTTTCTTGGAAAAAATTTCTGAAGTAGGAGGGTCGGTTTATATATGGGTCAAAAAAACTCAACTTCTTTTGGCTGGAGAAATTGAAGTAATAAGCAAACCCATAATTTACTGAATGTCTCCTGAAGACCAGGAAGGAAACTTTCTAATAATTCATTTAATACAATAGCAGGTAAAATTCTATCTTACCCCAAAATGATCAAGCACGTTGTGCCACTGACTCCAACCTGCATCTATATACTGTAATCAGGTAAGCGACGCTGTGCTGTATGATATGATGTAACGTGAAAACTCTTGACAATCAATCAATAATCTTACTTAGGATTCATATTTTTGGTGAAAAAATATACAGTCGAAGCCGGTTGTTAGGGAATCAAAGAGATTTACACTTTTTGTCCCTTATAATCAATTTCTCTTATATCCAAATGCACAACAAATTGGTGCATCGTCAGGTGGCCAAAGTAAACATTGAAGAGTTTTCAGCTAGGATTGTTATTTCAGTTCACACACAAAACAGATTTTTCGCTTGGACCAGATGCGTTTGTCCCTTATATCTGAATTTCCCTTATATTCAACTCCCTAATAACTGGCTTCAACAGTATTTATTTTTCATTACTATTTATTAAGAATGTTTTAACCCATTCACTAGTAATTGATAAATGCTTATTATATTTAATTAAAGTAGATTAAAAAGTAATTAAAATAATGTTAAAAACCAAATTCAGAATTTGGTTTTACTTTTTAGTAGAATGAATACGACATATAACAACTTAAGAAATGTTAAACCTCCATTACCACCAAAACAGAAGGCCTCCATTACCACCTATATGTCATACCCATATTTAACAATGATTTCAATTGTTATGAAATTTATATTGGTAGCACAATCCATTCTTTAGAAACTAGACTGGCAGAACATAAATATGATATAAAAACAGCTAAACTGAACACTGCTCTTGCAAGGGCAGCTTACGAGAATAACATCAACATAGATTCGCAAAATGCCAAAATAATACAATCTAGTAATAATTTATCCTATATTAGGTATGCTGAGGCTATTGTTATAAAACATACAATGTCACGTGATTAATGATAACCCCCAGAAACTATCCCACCCCTGTGGGATGCTCCAGCAAGTGGACTTACTGGATGCATGGAGATATGCTTTACGCAATAATATCTAATAATTTTTATTTGCCTTCCCTTTTATCTATGTGTATTTTTAGTACTCCCGCCCTATTTACGAACTATTTTTAATCTCATGTCGTGTATAATTATGCGGTTTATGTTTAATGTGCTAATTTTAGAATTTTGAATTTATTCTCATGTTCTATTTTGAAATTATAAATTTTAGAAAATTCCTCTGTTCTATTCTAATTCATTGTATTCTGTTATATACAACTGATGATGGTATCATCGATACCAAAAGCGTTTTTGTCTTATTAAAATGTGTTATTTGCCACTGCTTATTGTGCTGTATTCGGATTTTGGAGGATAAATATTTGATAGATCAAGAGGAGCCTTGACAAATCTTGACAATTTGTTATTGACAACACTGGTTGTCCAAAAGTCAACACTGCTTGTCCATTGGTCACTACCTGTACAGTCTATTCTTTGTCCACTGGAGACTCTATTTATGTGATATGAATTTGATAGTATTTTTGAATTATTATTTAATAAGGAATTATACAAATTGTGTATTGAAATTATTATATTGAAATTATGCATTGTTTTTATAATTTCTGACAATCCTATGCTAGCTGACACCTTGTTACAATCCTTTAATGATGAAACCTTAGGATTATGTATATCTTGTGAACAACAATCTGATACTACTGGATAGTGTCTATTTTTTTAGATGTGCAAGTTAATATCCATAATACTAATCTTATTACGAATGTCTATAGGAAACATATGTATGCTCCCTTGTTTATACCAAGATGGTCTCCGGACACATTTAAATATAAAATTGCAGCCTTCCATTTTCTTTTAAATCTGATGCTCATGCATTGTAGTGACGCGCTCTCCAAAGAAAAAGAATTCAAACTCATTCTTAACCAAGCTACTATGCATGGATATATTCCCTCGTTTATATATGGGATCCTAAACTCGATAAATCGCACATCTACTACATCACTTAATCTACCAAATAATACACAACCTAATAAAAAGTACTTACACTCGGTCTCATACTCTAAAGCCATACAATCTTTAAAGAAAGCCTTAAATGAGAACGATTTGGTTTTACCTTTTAGCAGAATGAATACGACGTATAACAACTTAAGAAATGTTAAACCTCCATTACCATCAAAAGAGAAGGCAGGAATATAAGTCATACAGATATTTAATAATGATTTTAATCATAATGAAGTTTATATTGGGAGCACGATCCGTTCTTTAGAAACTAGACTGACAGAACATAAATATGACATAAAAACAGCTAAACTGAACACTGCTCTTGCAAGGGCAGCTTATGAGTATAACATTGACATAGATTGGCAAAATGCTAAAATAATACGATCTTGTAATAATTTATTCTATATTAGATATGCTGACGCTATTGTTATAAAACAATACTGTAAAAAATATCACGTGATTAATGATAACCCCCAGAAACTATCCCACCCCTGTGGGATGCTTTATAATAATTTTATCATTAATGTTAATATGCATATGTGCTGGTCTACTATATACAGTATTTTATATGTATATATTTTTTATTTATGTTTGCATTTTTTATATATATATATATTTTATTATTTTTATATTTATTATTAATAATTTTATTTTAAATATCATACTATGTTCTAATTTACTGTTCTTGTATTCGAAGAATTTAATTTGTTCCAATTTGTTTTATTTAAAAGTGTTGTTACTGATGATGGCTTTATCAAGCCGAAAGATCTTTAATAGTTATTAAAGTATAATTTTTTCGCTTAAATAAGTGCTGAAGACTGATTTAATAGTGTTTTAATAATGTTAACTAACATGTCTGTAATTGTTTACTGCAAATACAATAGCTATTTATGCTATATATATATGAAAAATTAATTAAAAAACTTATGGAAAATATTTTATATAAAGTCAAATTTACATAAATGATATATCATGTAAGTCAGGAGTGGCTGTATATGCCTTAGAACTTTAATTGTAATAAAGTGTTTATCTTTTCTAAAATCAACACAGCTTAGATGACAGAGTATGTAATACAATATCATCAATATGTTTCTTTCAATAACACTTTTATTATTTCTATAAAATATTTTATATATTGTGTTTAAGTAATAAAAGATTGAAAATTGAATAATAAACATATAAAAGATTGAAAATTATTCATATATTAACTTTTTTGTTAAATGTGTATCTGTCTTGCAGTTCATGCTTGCTTAATGACATTAATGTAATTTTAATCAATAAAATTTTAATATTAAGATTTAATTTTGTTTAGTACATAAGTTTTTAATTTTCTAGGTTCCCATTGAGTGGGAAGTGGAAGATGTTACTCCAGTAAAGGGACCAGATGGGAAATTTAGTATTCCACAAAGAGCAATTGATTCTGTTTTAAAAAATAAGATAGGTTTAAAAGGACCATTGGAAACACCTATAGGAAAAGGACATCGATCATTAAATTTAACCATACGACAGTAAGTGATTGCAAATTTAATGATATCTATAGTAAAGATAAAGATTAACAAATAATAGCTTTATTTTGAAGTTATATCTGTCTTTTTTTTTACTGTATTTTAATATATAACATTATACCTGAGGAGAGTAATTTATATAATATTCTTCAGCTATATGTACTGATAATTTGATTAATAAATAAGCAATAGGAAAATCTGTCTAATAATTATACTAAATATAAAATATTGATTTTAGCTAAATATTGATTTAATATTTAAATAATAAATTATTAAACTATACAGGAAAACCTGTGCTGATGGCCACCTGAGCTAGGTGGCCAACCTGCAAGCCATGGCCAACTTAGTATCCATCCAAGCATATTGCGGGATTTTTAAACTGTGTAAAATGGCCATGATTATAATTTTATTAATTTTAATAATGGTATTGTCAGATTTGAATTGATTGTGATAAAAAAAAAATAATGATTAACAACTGAGCTAATGAATCATGTGATGCAATAACGAGCTGTTTTAGAGTGCTCTATTTTGTTGAAGTTCACATAATCAGGAGTCGTTATCCAAAGCCTGCGTCGTTAACCAAGATATTTTTTCTTGCAGCCACTCGTCATTAACCAAGTACGTCATTATCCAAGGCCGTCGTTAACTAAGGCACCACTGTATTTGAGAAAATAAGAACATTATAGAAAATATTTTATATAAAATTGTTTTTATAAATTGAATTTCTTCTATTTATATATGTAACTATGTTTGTGAAGAATTTGTGCTTGTTGAAATTATGTAATCATTATCATAAAATTAAAACATGATATATATACTATATATACTTGTGCATAAGCTAAAGAATTTTTCGGATAAAAACAATATTGGCTTATTCGCAGAGTAAAGAAAATTGGAAAATTTTTTGAAGATAGTGAGATTTACTGTCTCAGTCACGATGATTTTGTGTCAGCCATGGGTTATTTTTGTTCATTTTACACCTGCTGTTTAGTGCTTACTTTATTGTAATTAGTTGGATATTTTAATTTTCCTAGTAATAAAATAATATCTTAAAATCAATGATACACAAATTATACAAAATTTAAACATAAATTTGATATTTATATAAATACAGTCGGACCTCCATATATCGAAATTGAAGGTGTCAGAAAAATTTCGATATATAGAAACTTCGTTATATAGAAACCTGAATTTTCTCTAATGTAGTATAGTAATTAAGTGATATTTTGTCCATATCACCTTTTTTGCGGCCCCCTGATGGCAGCAATGGTGGCTCATGGTTTGTAAAACTCCAACTTAAATGATTTGAAAAAATATACAAATGAATTTTTTAATGTTTAAAATATATATGCAGTATATTAATGTGTTAAAAGTCTACTGCATGTAATAGATAAATGAAAAATAAGATGGACAAAACATGCATTTATTAAACAAAATAAATTAGAATAATTTAGAGTATTGTATTTAATTATCAGATGTAAAGTAATTTTGAATATCCTGCTGAAGTAATTTCAATGCAGATTCCTCATAAAAATGTTTGCATTTATTGAGCGACTCAAAAATATTGTCGGGAGCGAGGTGACTCGACTCGAATTAAGCGTCTCTCGACTGGAGCAAAAGCAAGGTGTCTCGGTAAGAGCCCGGACCTTTGTCCAACACAGCTCTTTTATCCCTCTGCCCTCTCCTTCACCTTTCTCTCCGGGCTGGCTGTTATTGTATCTTACACAATCGATTTGAGATCGAGTAACATTCTTTGTAGATATTCGTATAAACAATCGTAAAATGGATGGTAAGATAAACTAACATGTCCATAGGACGGTAAGATAGACTAACACGTCCTGTTTCTCAATCTATCAGATTTCATTCAATTGTGTCATTACATTTAATACTTCGATTCGAATCCCGACAATAAAGGGGGGAGTTTTCCGACCCCACAACTGTTTTTATTAGTAATTCTATTAACAAGCAAAAGTATATTAAATGTATTTTGCTTCAATAAATCATTTGTTAAATATCTACTGCTTTTATATAAAATAATGCTTTACCTGAAGAAAATCATATGCACAATTAAAATGTTCTTCAATATCCAAATCTACAATTCTAATTTCTATTCTTGATCCCTGAGCAACTTGAATGAACCAATTACATTCAGCATTATGTCCATAAGGATGAGGATAATTAGGTGATATAATAGTTCCACTAGGAGCTGTAACACTTCCACCACAACCTTTTAAAAATCAACATAAAGATTATAAATTTGATTTGAAACAAAATAAATCAATTAGAAATAGTAGTAGAATAGTTTAATTACAAAATTAATTCAGTAAATAATATTTATTTAGTTTAATTAATAAAATAAAATAAATAGATAATAAATGATAATATAAAATAAATAAAATTTTAATAATGGAAAACATTTTTTAAATTATTATACAATATAAACACTGTCTTTAAGCAAGTAAATCATCAGGTGAAATGACAAACTGAAATGGCACTCGTTCACTCAAAACAGAAATAGAATAGATATAAGCAGACAAGACAGAGTAAAGAAGGGAAAGGTTTAGTAAATATAAACAGCAATGTTTATATCATAGGAGCTAATTAATAAGCCATACTGTAATGTTAGAGAAAATGGATATCAAACATAAAGAGGAAAAATGTGCAGAGAAATGTGCCATTTTACTACTAAGACAAAGAAAATGGTATGAATTATGCTGCTGCAAAAGGAAATTGTTAAATTTATTTGTTTTTCTAGATATGGAATTTTTGTTAGAAAAATTATTATATTTGGGATGAAAAATGAGAGGCTATAAATAGAGTTACTGGTCTAAGTCATTTAAATGATTTGATTTTTCATAAGTAAACAGATGACCAAAATTCAAGTTTTCTTATAAATAAACTTGAGCTTTAAAAAATTAAAAAAAAATTCTATAGACAAAAAAATTTATAGATAAATTTTTAATTTTGATCTTTTGAAAAGCATTTTAAATCAATAAACAGCATATAATGAACAATGGAAAATTTTCTGTGAAATATAGGTGTGGGGCCCGGACCAAGATACAAAAAATTTCCTGCATTTTAATTTTTTTTACTTTGAAAAACAATCTCTAAACAGCCATTTACAAATAGATGTACATCGAAACTTTGACCGTGCTGGAGAACTAAACTGAAGATCCAATTAACCAGAAACAAGATCGTCTTTCCTAGAACTGCTTCCTTTGTCTTGCAGAGTCAACTTTGAACTCTTTTAACTATTGTTTAAATTTCTTAATTTGTGTGATTTTTTATTCTTATTTAATGATTATTTTTGAATATCTTTAATTTTTAAATATTATATAATGATGATTACAAATGCAACTGAAACCCATCTTATAATGTTAATGACTTTTAATTTTTTTATACTAATTTGTCAATTTATATATGCTACTTAGATCTCAGGTGAATGATAAGGATGAGTTTCCAGTTGCCTATGCAAGCAGACAACTGAGAGGAGACGAGAAAAATTACAGTGCAACTGAGAAAGAGTGCCTAGCTGTAATCTGGGCTGTAAAATAACTAACAAAAAACTTTGATATACGGAGAATTTCAATATATAGAGGTTCGATATATGGAGATCCGACTATATTTAAAAAATAAATTAGTTATTCATGATTGATTAACAGATTGAAGCAGGCAGTCTATCCTGCTCTTAGTGAAAATAGTCTCTCTAGACAAACTATTTGATATCAGTGAGCAAGTGTCACTTCTGATTGGGTGTTCTAATAGAGAGAAAATTTCTTTGTTCTAAATCAATGTTGCAGTGCTTTTAAGAAGACAATTTAGTCAGAGACAATTTTTAAGAGAAAAAATTCTCTTTCTGTACAATGATAACTTTACCTACTTCTCAGTTAAGACAATCAACATGTAGAAGTTTTGGAAAAAGAAATAATATGTAGTTTCATTTGGAATAAAATATTTAAAGGCCATTAGAATATTTTGAGTGTTTTGGATGATCTATTCTTTAAAAATTTAATTATTAATTAAAAGAATTGCTAATGTGGCTTTACAAGGAATTACAGTCAAATTTACACATATTAGATGAAATACTCATTTTTTCCTGTTGAAATACATTGGTATTGAAGTTTTTCTTGGAGAGGTCATTGGTATTGAAGTTTTTGTTGTCTATCAATCAAAATTATAACATGTTTCTGATCAAACTATTATTCATTGTTTAGGACATTGCACTATATATTCCCGTTTTCTAAACCTCTTTGAAGAATAAATGAAAATTCAGACAGAATTCTATGCATTAAATACATAATATTTATCATCTTATTTTTTCAATTTAATATCAATATTTAAAATTTGTTAACAATTGTGCTATGAAATGTTTTAAAATAATACTGTATAAAATGTTTTATTTCATGCTTAAGCAAAATTTTACTTGGACTACTGCCACTTATCAATACAGAATTAACATTGTGTTCAGAGTGAATATAAAAGCTTTGATAGCACTGAAATGTTTGTTTTTTTGTTAATATTTGCAATTATAAATAACAACTAATAGAATCAGTTAAAGATGTAAAAAGTAATAAGCACAATCTGAACTATTGAGTGAATGCTAGTATTCAAAGTAAAATCATACCTTAGTGGCATTATTTTTGCCTGCAAACACTGGTATTATTTGCTTCAAATACAAATATTTGCTACTATTGTCTTTTGTGAATATTTCTTTTCATTTAATAAAATATCATATTAATATCAGATTTTTGTTGTGACACGATCAGTCTCTTCACATTTCTCTTAATAACAGGTTGATATATTCACTATTATTTTCTATGAAATAGATTAGCTTGTTTCTTTAATTCATTCACTTATTAATATGTTGCATCATGTAATTAGATAAATAATCATGTTTTAATTTTTTATTTTTAAATAAAATTGAAGCACTTACTGCAGTATAGGAGAAAACACTTTAATTCAGAAAAAGAACTAATATTTTTGATGTATTATATCATCATCAGGTTCAATTCTGTTACTTAAAATGTTAGTTCTTTTTCTGAAATAAAGTTTTTCTCCTATACTGCAGTAAGTGTTTCAATTTTATTTAAAAATTAAAATAAGGTAGATAGCAGTACATAAAGTAAAGCAAGTAATCACTTCTGTTTACTGTCATTTTCTTCAAATACTGAATTTGTGCAGTATTGAAGAAATGCAATGTAAGGGATAATTTTATTGGTTGGAATGAGACTGACTTTGTGTGTATGCAAATTGATGTTTCCTAAGAGAAAATGACTGCAGCATTGCTTAAAACCTAATAATCTCTTTGCTGTCTCTGGAAATATTGTTGCTCTGCAGAGACAATTATTTTTCTCTCTGGAAAGATGGAGAGCAGCATAGATCCCAGGAATGGGAATCTTAAGGAATATTACATATCAAGTGAAACAGTAATCTCCACTTGACCATCTTCAATTTTAATGAAATTTTGTGAGATTATATATGAAGGTTTCAAATGAAGTTCTATAAAATTTTAATTCCAGATGATCTATGATTAAGGAACTAGAATGCTTGGTGTTGAGATCATTGAAATATCATGAAAGTATATAAAAACAAACAATTGGCATAGTTTCACATGATGCTTTGGCATAACTGTAGGGCCTAGCAGCATTAAATTTAGCTAACTTGTTTAAATTTTCATACTGAATAGCAAAAAATGAACTGATAAAACAAACAACATAGTTCATTTCTCACAATTTGAACTCAATATTGATCAAATTTTATAGCTGTAGTTAACACAAATTTGATACAAATAACTTTAACAATCTATTGCTTGTTTAATTAATTATCTGATTGTCTACTCATCAAAATTTCAATAATAGTTCCTATAGTCAATTATTTAGTAAAATATGCCAGACTAAACATAATGAGAAAAATTTTACAAACAAATATGAATTAGTACAAAACCAATTATTTCAATTATTATCTTTTTACTAACATTAAAAAGGACAAATTCTCAGCTGCTAAAATCATCTTTGAACTGCCTTGCATCTTGTCCTTTAAGGGTTAAAAAATGACTGAATATATTCTCTAAGGCAGGGGTTCCCAAAGTTTTGCCTAGGTGGGCCAAATTCTAAATTCCAAAATATTTGGTGGGCTAAAAAAAGTGTTATGGAAAAATACATTCAAATCGATAAAAAGTTAGATACAAAGGAAAGATTTATACTAATTTTATAACGTAATCATTCAATTATTTATGACAATAATTACTTTTTATTACAGACTATTTAAAATAACACATTTCAAAAATAATTAAACAAAAATAACTAAATTTCAAATAAAAAAAGTAAAAATAATAAATTCGTCAATCTGAAGAGTGTGACTTGTGCAGTTGTTGTTTTCTTTTAATAATATCATTGAACCTTGGTTCTAAGTTAGTTGAATGTATTCTTAACACCACTTGCAAATGTTCATCAGTTAATTTTGATCTCAATTTGGACTTATTAATACTCGTATTGAGAATGTTTTTCACATATGTAAGTGCTTCCAAATAATGAAAACCTCAGTTAATTTTGATCTCAATTTGGACTTATTAATACTCATGATTGAAGTCTTGTAAAAGTTCACCAGTTAATTTTGATCTCAATTTGGACTTATTAATACTCATGATTGAGAAAGATTTTTCATATATATATGTGAAAAAACTTTCTCAATACATATTTGGAAGCATTTATACATGTATTTTTTTAATTGAACAATTTTTAATAATGTGAAGATTGGCAATTTGGATGTAATTAAGAAATAATTAGGTCAAACGAGGGAGAAACAAAATACACAAAAAAAAGGAGTTCTGTCAAATAACTCCGATGAAATATGACGACATTATAGATGGTATTTTGATCAGCTCACGAACTACGTCCGCAATAACAATAAATTCCTGAGAATGTTTATATCAAGTGTCCGCCAAATAGTCGTGGATCGGACACCTAACTTGGTGAATGTTCGTGAAGTAAACATCTGAATTTCTCCCTGGGAAAAAGGATCAGAAAAGTCAATGGGTATATAAGAGCTGTGGGGCCCTCAATTGGCGCTTGTTCCACCTCCATTCGAGTTTGCTGGCTCCACGACTGTCACATTGGCTTGTTCCACGATTGCCGGATCTGCTTGTGCTACGATATCAGCCACTGGTTCCAGGTACACTCCGGTTGTGCCCTTCTTGATCTCTGAGATTGTCCTCTCGTTCATCGCTCGCTGATCTTCTCTGTAGTATTCTACAAGCCAATTCCTACTTAGGTCCAGAGTTAACAACTCTTCTTGCGGACAGTTCATCCACTAGAATTCTTTGTCTCCCTCTGAAGCAGCAACATAGAACACGGCAACTGACAGTTAGTTGTTCGTTGTTTCAACAGTCAACCGTTCAGCTCAACAGAAAACTTCCTAGTGTGTGCCATGATTCTTCATTTAAAGGACTAAAGACTGTATATTAGGGACTAAAGACTATTGTTCAAAACATTGCCGGCATCCGTCCACCTTCATTGAAATTGTGAATCTCTTGGACGATACAGTAGTGCTTTCTATTCCAGGTATCTCTTTCTCTCAATATGACGATTATCTGTCACAGCAGTTTGTGATAAAGATCTCTCATGAAATAAAGGAAGTTGTTCTATGATGAATGTAGTCTTTGTGTCGACTTGCCAATCAGCACAATTATTACCCATCCTTACTCACGCCCTAAATAGATATACCACTCGCCTGTTTGTCGGCAACGATCCGACTGGTGTCAGATCCTGACTTTTATCGCATTTAGGCCTAATGCCTGTGTGTCATTACTGTCCTCAGTCCCACAATAATAACATGATAAAATTTATTTATTTTCTGTAAAAGTGTAAATTATTTCTTATGAATTCAAGATTGCGGATGATCTGACATTGCGGGCTGCACTTTGGGAACCCCTGCTTTAAGGGAATATGAAAAACATCTCTCATTCAAATCATATGATTAGTACACAGACTAAATGATATAGACATTGAATGCAATTTTATATTAGTTTATAATGGTTTTGTCATTACCAATTTCTTGTAAATTAGTATTGATTGCCAAGGCCATGTCCAATAGCTAGGTAGGTCAAGATACAGATAGTTTTTTTTTTATGCATAGGCATAGACCTCATTATTAAGCTTGCATAATAATGCAAGTGTAATAATAAGGTGTTTGCATAGGATCCCAAAACTAAAATTAAGATTTTTGTCATAGTTTCTCAAAATACAGTCTTACTTTGTCACTGACACAAATTATTTCCTCAATACATGATGTGATTGTTATTGGAAATGCATAGTGCTTCTCCATTGCTGTTGCAGTGGAGGCTAAAAGTATAGAAATAATCTATTATTCTAGAATAACAAATATCTTTTCTCGTAGTTCAGTAAACTGATGAAGCTGCATCAGAAATATATATAAAGTCAAACCATTATTTCCATTCAATTAAAATTTCACAGATGTTTCTAATCCATCAATTGCTATCATACAAACAGGATACATATTAACCAGTTGAGTGCCTGTGCTGTATATACACATCAAGATGGCGAAACAAAAAATGATATAAAACAATTCGATTTTGATTTTATTAATCCAGCTTTTGCAAATCAGTTTTGTATGTGTAATTGATGAAAATACACCCTTTTGAAGGTGGGTTCTAAATTTTTTTTGATTACTGAAATATTTTTTAAATTACATGCAAACAATGTATATCACATTGTTCTAACACTTGAAACTTGGAGGTCAGCTAACACATGAGGTATATATGATAAATTTAAGGCAATATCTGATGAAAATTTTATAACTTTTAACTGATAAATAAAATTACAATGATGGAATGTTTATTGTTGTATCACGCTTAAACTGAAGATCAATTGTCCTTAGCAGCTCTAAAATTCAAATCCAATGGTAAGAAATAGGCTAAGTAAGTAATAACATTAACTATTGTATTATAGTATCTATAGTTATATTAATACTTTTGGAATGTATATCAATAGATAAAATGGTAGTGACTTTTCACTGCCATTTTATCTATTTTATCACTTTCTGTTATCCAAGAAACAATTAAAAATTTTCATATTGGAATTAATTAGAAATGAATTTCCAATTTACAAATTTTCACTTAAACAGTTTTTAATGTTCCAATAATCTTTATAAACCGAGGGATACCTGTATAAAATAATATCATTACACAAGTTTTTCCAAAAATTTAAATTATAGTCATAGAACAATAAATATAATTACAAATACAGTGAATTCAAAAAGTAACTATACACTTGTCATGTATAGTAGCTATGTCTTGCAGATTTTCTTCATCGAGTACTGATGGTCTAGCACCTCGCTCATAGTCCTTTACTGATCTTGTCTCCCTAAATTTCTCGATTAGTGCTCTTAAACTATGTTGATTAGGAACAGCTGTAAAATCTAATGGAAAACTGGTCTTTCACTGTCTGTGTGTATTCACCATGTTCATGGAAGATATATTCAATGAGAAATTCACTGTTCTAAAGTCAACACCATTCCGAACATACATGGAAAGAGTGGTCTTAATTGTTCAAAGGCTACAGACACACAATGAACAACAAAGAATTAGAAATATTGTCTTGTCTCAAGGTATCTTATGAGACTTGTATTACAATAAATACATATGCTCTATATCATAAATAAAAAAATTTCCAAAAGTTTTTATATAAGTTTAGAATTACAAAAGTCATATACACATGAGAGGAAAAACTTTTATAACTAACAAAAATTTCAAAAATTGTTTTCTTATAGGCTTCAATAAAATTTTTGAATTACATTAATTTAATTTTCATCTACTAATTTTATAATGGGCAACTGAATGTGCTGAGTATCAGTACCAGATTATTTGACATCATTTATTATACTTAAAAACAAGCACTAATTTAAAGTGGAAAAATTAAATAATTTATTGAAGCACTTTCAACTTTAACAAGTCATCCTCAGCATACAAATTTTAACATAGAACGTTTTGGAACATAGAATTATTATAGAACAATATATAAATTTAAAATTTAAAAACCAAAAATGTATAGAACATATGTTAAAGTAGAACAATTAAATATTCATATACATATGCTAAGAGTGGTCTAATGACCCTATAAAGTATAAAGTTGCTGCTATCTGCTTCCTTTTGCAGAAATTACACACCCATTGCTCTGATGACTCCAGTAAACTAGCTGAACATAAGATCATAGTTAACCAGGCCATTCTCCATGGGTACGATAAAGCTTTCGTTGACAATATCAATAAATCCATTGATAGAAATACATGTGTATAATACTGTCCCACTTACATCCTATTCCATACCACACCGCTATACAGCCCTTAAGCAATGCTTTATTAAAAAATAATAAATCTGTATCGTATGCTTGGCTAAATACCATGTTTCATGCATTAGAGAACATTAAACCGCCCTTACCATATTCTAAGCTTGCTGGCATTTATATTATCCCTATTTATAACAATGACTGTAATAGGCATGAAGTTTACATGGGTAGTACAACTAGATCTCTCGCCACTCGCTTAAAAGAACACCAAAATGACATACAAAAAGCTAACTTCTTTACTGCCCTTGTTAAACACTTTTACCAATACGATCTCAACATTGACTGGAGTCAAGCACGTATCGTTAGACAATTTGATAAGACTGAAGATATTAAGACTGCAAAAGCTGTTGTTACTGTTGTTATTGAAGCATATAGAAAGAAACTCCACGTAATTAATATACCATTAACATACTGCAACAATGGTTTCTGTAAACACTACCAATCAGCCTCTATTGTAATTTATTGTTTTAATTTATTTATTTTATGAGTTTTCTTTTGTTTATTATGTTGCATATAATCATTTAAACATTAATATAACTCTTAGCATATGTTTACGAATATTTAACTGTTCTACTTTAATGTATATTCTATACATCTTTGGTTTTTAAATTTTAAATTTATATATTGTTCTATAATAATTTTATGTTCCAAAATGTTCTATGTTAAATTTGTATGCTGAAGATTACTTGTTAAAGTCAAAAGCGCTTCAATAAATTATTTAATTTTTCCACTTTAAGCTAGTGCTTGTTTTTAAGTATAATCTTGTTTTCTAAGTGGAAGATCTTACATATTAGTATTGACATAATTGTATTAGTATTCTCAAAACATAAATTTTAATATTAAATAATTATTTATTGTAAATAAATTTTTTTAAATAGATGCAAACATACCCTTTTATATACTGATCAATGGTAATTATCTTCTTACTAACTAAATCTTGAAGTAGCTGGCCAACCATATTGCGAGCTTTATTTGAACGTTCTAGGACTTGATTAACAGCTGCCATAATAAAATGATGAATAGAACTTTCTGAAGCAATTTCCAAAACACACTGTGTTGCTTCCTAATTAAAAATATAAATCTGTATTAAAAATAATCAGATTTAAATAATATATAACTGATATTATGATTAAAAAAATTCAAATTATTCATGAAAATCTATCAGATATATATTAGGAATTAGAAACTGCAGACATTTCAGTAAAAACTAATTCAGCATTTGGCAGAAAAATATAAAACTAAATTATTTTTAGAAACAAAGTATGCTTAATGTTATGATAAATGAATAAATTTCATCAATTTTGTGTTTCTTTGTGTTGAAAATTTAAAATTATCAGTTCATTAAGAATAAAGATATTCATTTACTTTGGGGCAATATCTTGGTTAAATATCATCCAATCTGAAATACAGTAAAAGCCGCTTATTAGAATCACTTTGGGACTGATCTATTTTGATAACAATAACTATTAGGAGTATGTATAAAGAATTAACTGAAGAGGGTCGAATTAAAAATGACCGAAAACGTTTTTAATAGACAATAAAAAATTTTTAGTTATAATTTTATACTGCTGGTAGTGCTTGGAGTTTAATTAATTTTAAAAACTTGATCCAATTTTACAGATATTTTATACAAAAATTTTGAATGTAACTTAGATACTTATGTTTCTATCCTTGATTTCTCTTTGGTTTTAATTCTGTAAATATCATGACATTATTTGATACAATGACTTGTTATTTCAATATTGATTATACTATTTCCTACTGAATTATCAATTTACTCTACAATAAAGAATTGAATTCAATAATTCTTTTTCTGAATTTCTAATTGTGGGATTTCTCAGAGCTCAAAACTTAGTGCTCTCTTATTGTTTATATTAATCTGTTATTTTTTCAAACAAGTTCTATATTGCTGGATTATGCTAATAATTTCTAGCTTATCGTTCAAAACACTAATGAACTACCCAGTGATACTGATGTATTTGACCTTTGTTTTAGGAAGCATAATTTATACTTCAACAGAAGAAAAAAAAACATTCATGAAATATTGTTTGAAACCTAATTCTATTCCTAGCATAATTCAGATAAACAATGATATTTTTCATTTTACGAGAGATACTCTGATTTAGAGGTCATCATTAACAGCAAATTTTCTTTCAAATACCATATTCTCTTTTTGTCTGAAATTATATAAAATAATAGGGTTCACTTGGGGATATTTAAAGCATGTGTTAATTTATCTATTTTAAAATCCTGCTTCTATGCCACATTTGCTTTAAACATTATTTATGATACAGGTAGGCCTCGATTAGTGCGAATAATTGGTTCCACGAATTTCTCGTGCTAATCGAATTCACACTAATCGAAGTATTAAGACGGTTCTTGGACTGCTTCTCATTCGGTTTTACTAACCGAAAATTAACGGTAATTTGTTAATTGACTTCGTCCGGTTTTACTAACCGAAAATTAACGGTAATTTGTTAATTGACACTTGTTTGGTTTTACTAACCGAAAATTAACAGTAATTTGTTAATTGACATCAATCTGGTTTTACTAACCGAAAATTAACGGTAATTTGTTAATTGACATCAGTTAGGTTTTACTAACCGAAAATTAACGGTAATTTGTTAATTGACATCATAGGAGGAGACGGAGCTTTGTTAGTAAGACTGGTCTATGCTTACAACTCGCTGGTTTTACTAACCGAAAATTAACGGTAGTTTGTTAATTGACATCATAAATCTTACTAACCGAAAATTAACGGTAATTTGTTAATTGACATCATAAAAGGAGTTTTGTTAGTAAGATTGGTCTATGCTTACAACTCACACTAATCGAATATTTGCTCGGGGGGCTTTGTTAGTAAGACTGGTCTATGCTTACAACTCGCATTAATCGAGTAAGAAAGTCTTAAAACTCGCACTAATCGAATATTTTCTCGCACTAACCCAAAAACGTTAGAACTAATCGAATCTGTTCTCACGCTAACTGAATAACGGTATCAATTTTTGCAAATCGAATCTTTTCTCGCACTAACCGAATAATGGTATCAATTTCGGACTAATCGAATCTTTTCTCGCACTAACCGAATAACGGTATCAATTTTTGCATTAATCGAATCTTTTCTTGCACTAACCGAATAACGGTATCAATTTTTTAATTCGTGCTAATCGAATTCGCGCTATTCGAAGTCACGCTAATTGAGGCCTATGTGAATCTTTTCTCGCACTAACCGAATAACGGTATCAATTTTTTAAGTCCATTTCTTGCGCTAACCGAATAACGGTATCAATTTTTTAAGTCGCGCTAAAAATTTGTGCTATTCGAAGTCGCATTAATCAAGGCCTATCTGTATTTCAATTTATGAAACAGCCTTTCAGACTTATTTAAACAAAATCAATCATACTATATTTCAAGCTATTAAGCTTTTATTCTATTTTGTTAAGCTTAATCACATATCAATAGTTTATATTCAGCAGAAGATATTTTTGTTTAATTCTCAACTAACTAAACAGTGCATAAAGCAAAATATAAATTTGATGTCTTAAATTGTTGATAGTTGAATATTTACTGAAAAGTTAAAGATCAAGATACCTAATATAAGGAACCAGATCTATTGAATTTATCCATGTTGAAAAATGTAATATTACTAGAATCTAAAGATCATTTTTATCAGAACTGCTATTAATTTCAACAAACTCTGGACGTATTGATTTTATTATTATTATTTTCTTTTACTCAGGGGTTGACTTAAAATTATTTTGTAATTATTGGCATAAATAAATAATGTATAGTATCCTACTAAACAGTAGTGATGAGAAATCCATAAATTTTGAGTATTTATAACTTATGATCACTCAGCTTATGATGATAGGGCTTGAACCAAAGTTCGTAGTAAGTCAAGGACTATCTGTATTTAGTTTAAAATCACTGCCATAACTTTTGATCAAAAATATGATAAGAAAATTAAGTAATATCTGTAGTAGTTAATTTTAATCCTTTATTTATGGATCCCAATATAAATTGTTATTACCTTAAAATCACCAATATGCAAAAATTCATCTATAAGGGGTTTTGTTTTATTTTCCATTTCTTCAATAGAAATATCATCACCTCTAAGCAATAATCCTGAAAAATAAAAATTAATAATTATAGAAAAATTCATTTCAAATAATTATCAATAATTGAACTGATTTAATTTAAAACTGGTAAAAAAATTCATTGCCAATTTAAAAACAAAATTATATGCTACATAATTTTTATGTGCTTTGCTCATATTTCTTAATTTTAGGAATATATATATATACATATATATACACAATAAAAGTGTTAAATTATTTTATGGAATATTTAAATTGAAAATGAAATGATGATCAGCTAGAAACCTTAAGAAAGCATTCAAAGAGAGACATAGATGAAATAAGTAGTCAAAATATTTTTTTCCTGCAAAACTTAGAAAAGTACTTCAAAATTCAACAAATTACAGTACTTATTAGCAGTTTTAAGTTATAAACATATTTTATTAATTGTAATATTTTCGGAATACTCCATCTTCAGCAATATTTGAATGGCTACAGAATGCATTTAAAAATTTTTTTACATCATAACATTTAAATGCATTCTGTAGCCATTCGAATATTGGTTGAACATGGAATTATTCCAAAACCATTATGATTAATAAAATAAATCTATAACTTAAAACTGCTAATAATTGCTGTAATTTGTTGAATTTTGAAGTAATCTGATTATAAGCAGAGTTAGTTAAATAAATTAGATAAGTATTCTTCAAGTTACAAACATTCATAATTATGAACATGTCATTTCATTTTCAAAAATTTCATAAAATTTCAAAAACTTAAGAAAAGTTTAACTCCATGAGTGCCACAAATGTTTAAAATTAAGCCTAATTAATATGCAAAAAATTAAAAAAAATTAAAATTGTGAAATCTCACTTAATTTCTGTCAAAATATTTTGAAAATTTCAGTAATTATTGTAGATTTTGTTCTTTTTCTAACAGTGTAAGCATTTTTTTTCAAATTTTATTTTTTTTTGCAATTTATTATTATATTTATGAGATTGGCAAAAGCACAATTTTTTTATATGAAATTTTAGCCATTCAATGAAATAGTCAATATTTTCAGACAGCGAAAGTCTTCTGAATAAAACGAGTCATGAATGAAAAAATTTGGTCAAATTTTCAGAAATTATTTATAAAAAACCAAGAGTTATGTAACATTTGTTGATTGAAGTTACATCATATAATTATTAAAAAAGTACATGAATTCATTGAAATATTGTCATTTTTATTAATATTTCATATTTATTAACTTGTTCTTACTTCATTTACACAATTTTTAACAGTACTTTTTATAAAATTTTTTATTTATATGAAAAAATCCTAATGTATACAAAAATGACCTCATCTGATATATAAACACCTATAACATATTTTCTGTTCCTCTAATTGGACTGCTGCTGGTGTATTATAAATCTAGACCCAATGCTGCTTATCCATATCCAAAGTAGGCTTGGCTGCAATTTACTGGGAAAGAAATGGCTGCTATAAAGCAACAAAAGTGCCATGCCTCTTTAAATGACTTGGTGTTCACTTTTCATTTTTTACAATTTTCTCCTAAATTTTGGTGAAATTAAAACAAAAAATGAATGATTATGATATATTTTAGTTTATTTTAATAGAATTAGCCATTATTTACTTATTATCTGCAATATTTTTTTATTTTCAGAATTTTATAGATTATTTTAAGAAAAATTTAATTTTTCCAAAAATTTCCAAAATATCATGTATCAAATCACAATCAAATGGGTTTAATAAGTTAAACCATAAAATCGTCAGGATGAGATAAAAAAAATCCAAATTCTATCAAATTGTTCAAATATAAGCAATGTTTGTTTATATGTAATTTAAAAAAATATTTTGGCAACTGAAAAATTTTGGAACTCACCATCAAAAGGACATATTTTCACTGATTAAAAACCAATTTGCTAAAGCTGTATTAATAAAATCAAGAGTAATGTTTTTTATATCATTTTTTTATTGTTTTTTTTATCAGTTTATATTCCACAATCTTGATAGCAATAGTAGATGGCATAGGCATTCAATGGGATAAATATTATGATAGCAGAATACTTTAACCAACAAATATAAAATTACACAGTAACTTAACATTTTAGCAGTATTTCAAGTTGATGATTGAAACTTTTTATATAAATCTCTGAAATAAATTTCTAATTAACCAAAAAATTAAAAATTTACAAAATACAGTATTATTTAAGTAATGAAATACATTTAAAAAATAAGTGTTTTCCTCCAATTGTGAATCCATGTTTTACTCATGTTAAATTTTTCTGCTAATGCTCGTTCAGAAAGACCTTTCTTACTGTCTTCAATCATTTTTATTTGCTAAATTCAAGGATTAATTTTCCGTTTAGCTCATGTTTAAGCTATGTTTCAACATCTAAAGTGAATTGATAGCATCAGATGTGTATGAGGTTACATTTGATTAATACGCTTGCGTAGAACACAAACATCCCGATCCGGTGGCTGATTGTTTTCACTTTCCCTGTTTCCCCCTATATCACTTTGCCATAGGTCTTCAAGTAATGATTTTTAATGTTTTTAATACAAAATTTAATTATCATATCATAGATACAAATCTAAGGAACGTGCATATTAACAAGATATTAAAGTAGAAATGACACTATGATTTTGTTATTCCGGCACTCTACATCATTCTCGTCATATGAATGACAAGAAAAATACACGTGTGTAATTTCAATAGTAATAGTAGTAGTAATAGTAGTAGTAATAGTAGTAGTAATAGTAGTAGTAGTAGTAGTAGTAGTAGTAATAGTAATAGTAGTAGTAGTAATAGTAATAGTAATAGTAGTAATAGTAGTAATAGTAGTAATAGTAGTAGTAGAAAAGGGAGGAGTTTACCCAGCCGAAGCACCGCGACCAACAATGGTCTATAGTGCACCCCCAATCAAATCATCCCAGAAGAAGACCCGTCTTTAAAACAAATGACAGTACTTTCCTCAATGGGACAGTAGCAAGATCCTCCAAAACAAGAAAATACATTCCCAAGAGATCACACCTAAGCCATGAAAGGACCACACATTCACACAGAATGTGAATTGTAGTAGTTTTGCTTAAATGAAATTTAAGTTTAACAGAAAATGGTAGTGATATTAAAAAATTATGGTTGTCATAGAAGTTTCACTTTACGTTTAGTCTATAAAAATGATGGTCATGGTCGCGTTAGAGAGATGGTCATTTTATGGAGGGTCAAACAGCATTATTTCTATGGGAAAAAATTTGGTTCCCATAAAATTGTGGTCGTGACGTCAGGTGGTCTTCTTATACAGGTGGTCGCAAAGTCAGTTTTCATTGTAATTAATCTTATTAAACACGAACAGATTAAAAACACTTCCTAAAGTAGAATATATTTACAGGCCTACTTCAGTTTATGGCAATTCGCTGCCTCAATCATATTCTATGTTTTTCATTTTATATCTTAAAATGAACATTATTTGCAAAATAATACTTAGAATAGATATATAAAAAATAAATTAATACATAGATGGGCTGGGCCCAGCACCATTCTGAAAAACTGAAAATAAGAGACCTGGAATCAAATATGGATCTCTGAAAATAATACATAAATTCTTTAAAATGTGATCATCTGGCAGGGTTTCTTAGGCCTTGCACTATTGTACACTTAACAAATAGTAGTGTAAATTAGCAAGTGAAAAACAGACTGTGATTCATTTTATACTGGTGATCTGGAATATAACCACCACAATAATGAGATATGACTGTATATTTCTCTAACATAAACTAACCTTGATCATTTACTTCTTTGGCTTGACTACTTTCTTGAGAAGTAGTTTGTCTTTCTTCTGATGTTGATACTTTTGTTATATCTTTTACTGCTGCAAGGACTTGCTCACGTTCTTTGAATGAAGTAGGAGAAGGTGTCTGTCTTACAGCAGCAGATGAATATTGATTTCCTCGTCCTCTGCTGGAGTCTCTATTGGATGTGGATGACCTATCAATATAAAGTATAAAAATGAAATTTTAAATTATTTGCTTTAACTTGCTTGATCAATAGGAATTATTTTTAATTTTTCTTTTTTAGTTTTTCACAATTCTTAATTATCAACAAACTAAATACACCTAACCCTTGATTTACATGATGGATTGGTTCTGTAAAAGTATTGTGTAAATTGAGACTCAAATTTTTTTACAGAAAATGAAGAAATAAGTTCTGTAACATTCAATTAAATAATTTGTAATTTATTTTAAATAAATTACAAATAAATCAACTCTAATTTTATACAGATATACAATAAAAATTTTAGAAAAAAGATGTAAACCATTATATAAAAACAAGTTTATTCTCAAATTATAAAAGCACTATAAGCAAGGTAATAAGCGTTTATTAGCGCATATAACGTTTTTGGACATATTCTGTCCCTCTTCAGTATGCTTACATCCAACATTACATAAATAACCTAGAATATGTCCGATAACGTTATATGCTAATAAACGCTTATTACCTTGCTTATAGTGCTTTTATAATTTGAGTTATATATAGTAGCAAGTGGTAATATATTGTCTTTACAAGTTTATTCTATATTTTATTCTCTTGTTAATAACAAAACAGTCTTCTTTCTCAATTTAAAGTCACCATTACTGCTGCTAATTTCCTCTATCTCAGATTTTTTAAAAATAAAATCCATCATCAATGTTTGCTTTTTACTTTTAGTTAATTCCTTATAAATCTCTTCATATTGAACTAAAGAGTTTTGTAATTCTCTTTCAAATCTTAAACTAAAATCCATATTTGGATCAACATCGAGGAAATAATTTATTGAAAGATTAACAAGACTGATAATTTTTATTATTTTTTTGATTACATATAAATTACTATATATGTTAATTAACAATTCTAATAATTTTGAATATTATATAAAAATTAAAGGTCATGTATATATTGTATGTATTATACCATACAAAGAAGTGAGAAATGGCTACAATCAACAGATTCCCAGTTCCATTTATTTCATAATTTCTTCCCACTTCAAAAGTGGAAAATATATTTTATTAAACTTGAAGATCTTTCAGCTTTATTAAGCCATCTTCAGCACAACGTATAAGAATTCGAACATAAAACTTAGTAAGAACATAATTTGAATTTAAAATTAATATTATAACATTGTATACAAATATTTATACTGTATATTAAAAATAACAATAAAATAAAATAATAAATTATAATAAAACAATAATAAAAATAAAATAAAATTATTTAGTCATTATATTATTACGTTTTAAACTAGCCACTGTGGCAGTACTACAGAAGGTTGATTGTCGTTTATCACGTGATATTGTTTTTTTATAATCTTGTATAATTATTGACTCTGCAATTTTTACATCATCTGATTTAGTTACCTGTTTAATAATTTTTGCCTGGTCCCAGTGTATGGTGATGTTATATTCGTAAAATGAACTGGCCAGAGCAGTGTCAAAGGTCACTCGGGGGTGTATGTTATACCTATATTTAATAATGATTTAAAAAGAGATGAGGTGTACATAGGTAGCAGGAGACGATGTCTCAGAACTAGGCTTAAAGAACATAAATGGTCAATAAAAGCCGCGACCTTTGACACTGCTCTGGCCAGTTCATTTTACGAATATAACATCACCATGTTATTTGATCAAGGAAAAAACTGCTTGAACTCTTATCATAATATGAATCATATATATAGCACTAACAGCAGTTGAGATAAGAAAACATAATTTTTTAATCATTTAACATAACATAACAAACGTTTTCGGCCTTTTAAGCCATCATCAGGTTATATAAAACGTACAAAAACTGGAACACAATTCTAGAACTGATA
>AYEL01084619.1:0-14946 GCA_000484575.1 Olivierus martensii
TATTTTTAAAATATTAAATAAAATTATATGATCAAATACAATTCAATTAAATGCAAAAAGTGTTAATATTAATTAATTTTCATTGCCTCCATTAATTTGCAAATTAATTGAAAAATTTTGAAAATATAAGATGAAAATTTATTTAATCATAGCAAATGACAGCAATAAATCACAGTAAAAGTTTCAGAAGGGATAAAATTACTTTGCTATAGCTATTATAATTTAATATAAGCAATAAATAGTATCAAATGCTTCCATAATTATGTTGATCTGGTATTGGCTGAAATTAACATAGCAAGATAATTACATCATTCTGACATCAAAGTATTTAGAGTAATTTGGACTCTACTAAACAAGTGAGCATTTATCAGTAACACTTTATTCTTATAAACTGAGTTAAAATGCAATGAAAATTTCAGACATCATCATCACTAAGTTACAGCAGGGATTGGATAATAAAGTTGATTGTACATTATAGAGATAATGTATTAAATAAGTATACAAGGTTGTTCAATAAGTTCGCGGAGCGCCATCTATTAGTCAAAATTAGAACTAGCATTCGCCCCCCTGGCAAATTTTAACTGATCGAGGAAGCAACTTTATGTCCCAGTTATTTGACAAAATTTATAAAATGTTGCATCAAACATCTCCACACTTCTGCTTATCATCCTGCCACTAACGGCATAGTAGAGCGATTCAACAGGACACTAGTTGACATAATAGCTCATTATGTAAGCAAAGACCAGTGAGATTGGGATCAATGGATACCCTTTGCTCAATATGCATACAATGTAGTTGAACATTCGTCCACTAGCAAAACTCCCTTTTTCTTAATTTATGGCAGAGATCCAAATCACATTTTTGATATCGATATAACTCCTGAAAGAACAAGATACGATGTCGATGTTAACTATAAATCTAAATTACTAGCTCGTTTACAAAATGCTTATACGGTTGTAAAAAATTACTCGCGTGAAATAGTTGAAAATAGAAAAGCGTATCATGACAAAAGAAACAAAAGTTATAAATTTGAATTAGGAGACAAAGTTTATGTAAATGAAATGCAGATCAAGCAAGGACTTAGCAAAAAACTAGCACCTCGTTGGACAGGAATTCATAGTCATACTAAAAAATACCACAGCCATACCAAATCATGGCACCATTCTATACACCAAATTGGCATTGTGATTTTGCTGCAAGTTTTTATTTTAGTGTGTCTATGTATTCTTTAATGTGTGTGTTGTGGATTTAATGACGTGTGTGTGTTTTAGTTTCCTGAAAATCTTTCTAATAGATTTCATGAGTTTTGCAGAAGTGTTGTTTTTTGTGTATTATTATTATTTTTATTATTACAAAGAAGCTGGAACTGGCATATTATTTTGTTAGTGTAGAAATTTATTTCACAAAGTCAAACAGTCAACTATGATTTTACAAAAGCAGTTTTGAATTAGATGAGAGAAAAAATCCACTGAAAATGTCCAAAACAATGATATAATAATGATGTAATCTGTTGAAGGTCATTCATTTCTTTTAACTTGCTAGCTCAAAAAAAAAAAATCACAGTCATACTAAAAAATACCACAGCCATACCAAATCATGGCACCATTCTATACACCAAATTTGACCTTTTTTAACTAGCAGCAAATCTAAAAGAAATGTCATAGCCTTGCTCAAAAATTAAGTCAGCAAATCTTAACTATTCAGCAATATTTAATAAATCAGATGAGAACAGATTGTATAATACAGCATTTTTCAAACTGCAGGGTCATGACAAACAGAAAAAAAATGCATAAAAATGTTTGAAAACAATTTATAAAACTTTCCTGAAAGTGATTCATTTGTGCCAAAATGTAACATCCATAACAAATACAAAACATTGGTCACTAATATAATAAATGAATATAATAAATAATTCACACAAAGTTTATATCTTTGATTTATCACATTTGGGTCACAATACAAAATGCAGTTCCTGTAGTAATAGCAATCAAAAAAGTTTGAAAAATGCTGGTCTAATATATCTTTACAATATACAAGAAAAAAATTAATACCTTTACAAGAAAAAATAATCAATAATAATAATAATAACTGAATTATTTTTATTTTGAAAAATAAAGACTATATTAATGAATACCAATCAATAATAATAATAATAACTGAATTATTTTTATTTTGAAAAATAAAGACTATATTAATTTACTGATAATATGATTGTTAATATTGCATATATTCATCCCACTTCTTGTTTAATTACGAGTATTACAGCACGAATTAAAAGTGGAAAAGTTCTTTATTATAACTGAAGAAATTTCAGCTTCATTAAGCCATCATCAACATAATACAGAAATGAATAAATATTCGAATATTATACAAACATAAAAAACATCTTTTGTTTTTTATGTTTGTATAATATTCGAATAAAGAACTTTTCCACTTTTAATTTGTGCTGTAATACTCTTAATGATTGTTAATTATCAATTGCCAATAATTATCACTTCTTATTGCTAAATCCTTTAAAATCTGGATAACTGATCACTAAAATTTTTCAGACAATAGCATAAGATATCTACAATAATATCAATACATCAAATTTCCAGAAGTCTGCTAACGATATCACTTCTTATTGCTAAACCCTTTAAAATCTGGATAACTGATCACTAAAATTTTTCAGGCAATAGCATAAGATATCTACAATAATATCAATACATCAAATTTCCAGAAGTCTGCTAACATGTAGGAGTCAAGAAAGTTGTAATTGATAACTATGTAATTGTTAACTATGAAAATTGTAATTGATAACTATGTTAAATATTATTTTCAGTTTTCAATAAATGGTAATATATACCTATTTGAGTTGTCTTATTTTAATTACTATTGAATTTCTCAAAATATTAAGCCAAACAATAAAAATAGATGATTCCTGAAAAAGTCTTGATTTTAATTGAAGGATATAGCTACTAAGATACAACAAGAAATTTTACATTTATTTTATTTCATATTTATGTTATTATGTATTTCCTTTTTAATACTTTATACAGTATTATGTTATATTTCTAAATTTTTTCTTCAATTTACAAATAAATATTTTTAAATTTTTAAATTAATTAAATCATGAATTATATGAGTCTTTATGAAATTTTTTTCTTGACTACTGAATGAAAAATAAAATTCAAAAATCTTTATAAGATCGGAAGAGCGGTTCAGCAGGAATGCCGAGACCGATATCGTATGCAATATTGAAAATTCCCAGTCCTAACTGCTGATGGTATAGACTTCAAATTTGACATGGAGATAATATTTAGGTCATATCCAAAAGAAAAAATTAAAATCCCAAAAGTTTTTATTTTAATAATTCTAAAAAATTGAAAAATAACAAATGATATTCAAATATATTTTATAAATGATCTATAAAAAATGATATGATATATAAAAAATTTAAAAATGAATTGATAGATGTCACAATATTCTCTAGTGATTCAGTTATTTTAAAAATAGACTTGACATTATTATTATTATTATTATTAACCTTAATTTATTTCTTTGCTTTAAAATATTTAAATAATAATAAAATACTATTTGACATCTTGATGAATTAAAATTAATAGTCTTTCATAATTTATGCCATAGTTGTCAGTCAAGCTAATTCCAACATCTTTTGCCGTGAGTGATTTGTGATTTCTATTTAAACAGTCTTTTTCAAGTTTAATCTTTAATTTTCAACAGCTATTTTAGGATTATTATTAATAAATAATAAAAAATTTTCTAATATGATAGTTTATTTAAAAACATTTCATTTATGGAGAAGTACTCCTGAATCCAATTGGTTAGGAGTTCAGGAAAATTGTCTCATCTCCCGACTGGAGAATCATAGGATACAGCTCCTATACAGTTGATGACCGAAGGGACTACATTCCTATACTAGAGACTATATCTCTAGTATATCATACTATGGGTGTAGTCTCTGGCCCTAGTATGATATATCATTGACACTTGCCTCCTCATTATATTAATATCCAAATCATGTATAAATGTTTTAACAGTTTGATTTTTCTAGAACCAATGTGAGAAATCAAACCCAAATTTTTTTCTTCTTTCTATTTATTTCCTATTATATTTATATATTGGGTATTTTATTTAGTTAGAGTAAACATACACTCCTGACTCAGCCTTTCAAAAAACAAAATGATCTTATTTTCAAGAATGCATATAATTACATCATCTAATAATCTATATAAAGTTGTTGCCAAACTGGAGTCTCATAACAGAGTTAAAAAATTCTCTCTCTTCAATGGAATTGTAAACATTATAATTATAATAATTGCAAAGATGAATGACTTGATTGTTAATAATATTCTATGAGCAGAAAAATAGAAATTTCTGACAATTTTATGTAAATGAATTTGGATGCAAGTCATGCTTATTTAAGGAGACAATTTATCATAAAGTTGTGGTGTGAATCATAAGTAACATTAGGTTTAGTGATACTATTGAATTGACCAAATAATCAACCAAATAGGTATTTTTCTTGTAGCTTGAATAGAGATTCATAGTTTAATTAATTTAAAATTTATTTTGATAATTGGATTATTGTTTAATAAATTTATTGTTATTTTGGATTTTTACTTGATAATATTAAAGAAGTTATTTTTACTAACTTGTTTGTTGCTTTAGTATTGTTTCAATAAAACTTTTTAACACTTTGAAGTGTTTTTATGGAATTAGTAAATTAATTATATTATTTAACTTTTCTTGTTTTTGGTATTTATTCACAAGAAATCACAACAAGCACTTGAAGCTTTCTTGTGTTATTAGAGGCAGCAGAACTCAGTTGTTTATAGGTATTTATTCAGTTTATTCTTTATAAATGCACTAACTTTTGCATTTTTTTCTAACATGTTTGTGATTTCTTTAACAATTATGAAGTTCCAATTGTTAGTTATAATATTCAATGTTAGAATAATTATTATTTTGGAATTTATTTCTGGAAACTTAAGATCAAGCCAGCTGGATTCTGGAATTTGCAGAATCATTTCTGTTAGAGTATTATTATTAATTATTAATAGCTTTGAAAATTGTGATTTGGTACTAATACCAAAAATGGGTTATTATTTTTATCAATTAAATGAAATTCATTTGCATCTCCATCCCATATTATTAGTAAATCATCAATATATCTATAATACTGTTTAAAATTTTACTGAGAAAGCAGTTTTGTTTGTTATTTATAATGAACAAGTAATTCAGCTAAAACATTACTACTTTACTATCTATCAATATCCTTATTTTTTTTCATAAAATATCCCTTTAAAGGTGAAATATGACTATGTACAGTACAATAAGATAGCATATTTTCTGGAGACATCATAGCATTCCTAAATTATCAGGATTCATAATTGTTAAGAATAGACATTATAATTTAATGCATGCAGGTTCTTACCTAATCAACAAGAATAAATTATGAAAATTTAGAACAAAAATTATTTCATCACAAAAAGGACCATGTTCATTTGATCTATTAGTTTGGTCTTTAAGTGATTTAATATTAAACTGATATCTTTTAATTTTGAATCCATACTACTCAGTTAAGAACTGTTTCAGAGTACATATCAATAGATGCATCAAAGTGCTTCATTATATATCTTATTGCTATGAGAATTTTATACAGTTTGACATAATAAAAAAGAGTATAGGTTATTTGAAGGTTTGTAAATTAAAAAGCTAGCAAATGCTTTTTTTGTGAAGGAATGTACCTACTCTTTGTTGTTTGGATGTTGGATCCATAGATAAGAGTTTAGAGTTTGTAATATATATAAGATACCCAATATTTAGCTAACAAAAAAAAAAAAACAGATTAATATCCAAATATTATACATGTGCATCATATTACTGATGTAATAGTTATTATATATCTCCTGTCTTATAGTTAGGCTATATACCAGTGGTGTTCAACTTTTTTTACTATGCGAGCTACTTTTCTATATGAAGTTATTTGGTGCTCTGCTCTCTTACGTAGATCATGTTCTGCAACCTTATATCTGATTATGTAAAACTATGCAGTTAACTTAAATGTGCTTATTCACTTTTGAGGACCCACTCTTCCAGTCCCAAAAACTTTAAAGAATCTAAAATCTTTATTTGTGTATTTAAAATTTTATTTATTGCTTTTAATTATTTTAATAAAACAAATATCTATATAATAAAATCCTTGTGTCTGTTCCTTTCAGCGATCTCATTGGTTACAATAATCACGTCATATTTTATCTAGCCATTTGGTAACTGAGCAGTCTCATTGGCACGTGACTCAAAGGCGTTTTAGTATTTATAAAGTAAAGATTAAAATATTTTAATCTAATTACTATGTTTATAAATCAAACATCAAATCAAAAATGATGATGAATTCTCTATTGTGATCCATTTTACATCGTATCGCTTATCGTTAACCCTAACTGAAAAGACTCTTCTATCATTGAATTTAGCCTTGAAAGTTCTTTCGTTGAAAAGGATATAAACAAAGATCGACTGTAAACAGGAAACAATAAACCAGTTAGCACCTACTAAAAAGCGAACACTGCCTATAGGCAAATAAATGGCTAAATGTGTCAAGAAAAATATTTCCATCCAACTTATTATTTATCGTATTTAAATATATCATAGTATATTTCAAAAATAATAACGATTTTGAAACAGTTTACATGAATCAGAAAAGAGAAAAATAATGCAAAAAAATCAAAATTAGATATTTGTATATAGATTGAAATTCCATGATGATTAAAAAATAAAATATAAAAAAATGAATTCAAAGAAAATTTAATAAAGAAAACTAAACAATGAATATCACCATATACTGGTGATATTCATTGTTTAGTTTTGAACTTCAGATTTCATATTAAAAAGTTTTTAAAGATTTTTTAATTTTTCTCTAATTTTATATAGTATAGTAAATGAATAGTCTCTCCCAATGAGACTATTCATATGCTAAACTAACGGCAGATATTAAGTACTGTGCAGTATATTATTTCGTTAATATATATAACTTCAGATTTCATATTAAAAAGTTTTTTAAATATTTTTTAATTTTTCTTCAATTTTCTATTGATTATGAGATACATTATCTTATTTAACCGTAATATGCTTATGTTAGACTTTGATTAGACTTACAGACCACATGGTGTGCTATTAGAAATTTACATGCTGTCATTACGTCTGAAGAAACTGCATTGCCATTGTACCATAGCAACAAAGTTTGATTTTTTTTTAATTTTTAGAATTTTGTAAAAATTTTACAATTATATTTCTTATTTAATCTAGCAGCTTTTGCACATGATTTTCATTTATAATATGTCATATAATCTTTTTTTTAAATTTATTGCTGTTTCATAGTCCTTCAGCAATTCAGATCTGGCAACTCTGTTCTTGAGACCCTTCGTTGGAGAGTATATAGCAGCGATTTCAACCTTTTTTCTCTCCAGACCACATGTTTGTTTGCTACATTAAGCGGGCTGCAACATGCTATGTAAGCAGTCGACAATCGGTTGGTGTCACATGAAAAAAAAATTTTGAGTGCCTCAGGAAGGACCTAGCAAATTAGGAAAATTCAAATTTTTCCAGATTTAAAAAATTTTTTTAATATCAGAATTTTTATTTTTTGCATTTGGGAGAAGAATTCCGCACTTTCATTAAATTTATGACTGCGTTCCAGGCCACGCGTAAAAGCTCGCCGGGCCGCAGGTTGAGAATGGCGGATGTACAATGTGCAATGGGTGCAATGTAAAAATGCAATGCTTCACGAATGATTATACTATGGAATTACCTTACAGGAAAAAGAAAAATGGACAAAAAAAACGGACAGTCATTTAATAGATCCAGGATTATATTCCCCATCCAGTTTTTACTCACGGCCAATTATATGTTGCCTTTTCAAGGGTGAAAAGTTTTAATTTGTGTTAAAGTGTTTTGAAAAACTGAAAAACAAGAGATCCCCTTATATAAAGAGGTTTAATTATAGCAGACTTTTATTAAAATATCTAAAATTTTTATAACCGCAAAAATTTGCGGATTTCAGCTAGTATTGGAATAAAATATTTATTTCTGTATTTCATAAAACCAAAGTTAGAAAAAACAACAGATTGATTACAAACTCATAAGTTACAGGAAATGGATTAAAAAAAGTTAATGTGAACTTTGGCAATATTTTCATAGATTGATATAAAGTGGACAATCACAGACAATCATCCAAATGATCATTTGTAATTTGGTTTCTTGATTTTTTAGAGACGTTCATATTTGAAAAAGCGGATTCTGATAAGTATGTCGATCCGAAACACGACAGAATTTTTTTGCGCATTATCAGTTAATATTTGACGATTATATTTGAAAAAGCGGATTCTGACAAGTATGTCAATTCGAAACACGACAGAATTTTTGTGCAATATCAATTAATATTTAAAATTAATTAAAGTCCAAGTACTATCAGCAGTATAAAATTATAACTCAAAGTTTTTTATTGTCTATTAAAAACGTTTTTGGTTGTTTTTTTTTCCAAGCCTCTTCAGTTAATTCTTTACATATATACCAAATACAAGAAGAATTTTTTTAAACAAAAATAATAATAGAACAATAACTGAAATTATTTTAAAGACTAAATTTTGTTTTTTTGCATTACCATAGAGACCAAATTACAATGCACTATTACGTTTATTTTGTTTTCTTGTTTATTTTATTTTTTTATAAAAGTTAAATGTTTCTCCTTCATTTAAATAGCTTCTCTTTTAAGGCATACTTCCATGCCATGGCTAGCTTTTTATTAGGATATTCATTTATCATGTTTCTGCTTTTTGAATGTCTAATAATTTCTAGTGTTTCATTAAATAAACCTTCATTTTTGGTACTACACAGTCTTATTACCTTTACTTCTTCCCACTCCACTTTTATATTTTCTTTGTACATCTTTCTACTTAACACTGTATTCATTTTGGCAGCTTTTATATCTCTCTTGTGCTCTTGTAATCTCATTTCTAGCATTCTTGTTGTTATCCCTATATACTCTTCTTTATTATTTTTTTTCTAAGTTCACTATCAGGACTATGTAAACTCCTGGTTTGCTTTCATTCTCAGTATTGTCCTTATTGTTCCTAAAGTGTCTATATATCATGGGATTCCTCTTTGGGGCTAACTTTGTTTTTGTCTTTCTCGCTAGAGACTTTATTACTGGCAGTCTAGAAGCTGGATACAGAAGTGGGATGTATCTTGTAGTCTCTTGCCTATTCTGGTTTTTTTTTGCATTTCAGTAGATTCTGGAGGAGATTGTATTTTCATTTCCACTTGTTCTTTACTTAAATAATTTTTATTATACCCATGGCTCTGTCCTATTCTTTCAATGATCCTGCATTCTGATTCTTTCACATTTAGTTCTGAGGAGTGGGTTATTGCCCTTCTATATAACATCCTAAAAGCCAATTTTTTTGTATGCCTCCATATCTTGCAATCACTTTGGGATGATGACTGGTATAGTATTTGGTTTTTTTATATACATTGATTTTATAGGCACCCACTTCTATAGTTAGTTCTATGTCCAAATAATGCATTTTCTTGTTTGTTAGTTGATCTTGTACTAGTTTTAGACCTAATGTTGGTATATTAAAACTGTCTTGGAGGTCTTTGATTTCCATTTCCTCTTTCCATATTACGAATATGTCATCCATATAACGAAGATATAGGCATATAGAGGCTTTAAAAGAGAAGATTATATCTTTTTCTATGGTCCTTATTAGGATTTCCGCGAGGACTCCTCCCATTGGACTGCCTATTGGAACTCCAATTTCTTGTCTATAATACTTACCTCCATATGAAAATTTACTGCTGTAGCATATAAGATGAGTTATTTCTCTTAAGGTGGCTGCTGTGATCGTTGTTGTTGGGACATATTCTAATAGAAACCTATATAAGGTGATGCACATAGGGGCTATCTGGATAGAATGATACAATTTCTCAAAATTGTATGTTGCCATTATTTCCTATGTTCCAGGAGTTCTCTCTAATATCTTCTTTACAAAGTCCTCTGCTGATTTTATGGAATATTCATAATCTTTTAGATGATTTAAATACCAGTTTGCTAGTTGCTTTTCCAGACCTGTCATGGGGCATGCTGTTCTATCTACTATTGGACATATTTTTATCGGGTTCTTATGTGTTTTCACATATCCAAAAAGCTTGGGACATCCTGGGGCTGGTACTGTCTCAAATTTCAGGAAGTCCTGAAAGTCTTTTCTTTTCTGAAGGTTTTCGGTTGCTGCCATTAGGGAGCAGATGAGGTTCTCTTTTATGATTTTTGCATTGGTCTCTCTTATGCTGGTGTCCAACATCTTAATGTAGGTTTCCTTCTTCATCATTACCATTTTCTTTCCTTTATTTTCCCTGGTTATTATTATATCATTTTGCTTCATCCATTGCACAGTCTTTTTATATACCAGGTGTGTAAATATGAAACTGGAATTTTTTAGTAAAATAATAAAAGAAGTCACTAAAACTGCTTGACCTTTAATATTAAAGTCCGAATAAAGCACAATAAGCAGTGGAAAATAACACATTTAATAAGACAATTGCCTTATTTAAATGTGTTATTTTCCACTGCTTATTGTGCTTTATTCGGACTTTAATATTTTTAGTAAAAAGTACACATTCATCGTATGATAATTGTTAAGAGTATTTTATTCAAAGTATTGCCCATTATTAGTTATATGTTTTTCCCATCTTTCTGGCAATGCGTGGATAGATGCAAATAAGTGAAAATCGGACGGAACCAAGTCTGGCGAGTAAGCTGCATGTGAAAGTATTTCCCAATTAAGTGCTTCCGTTTCCTGGACCGGTTTTGCTTTGTGTGATGGTGCATTATCATGAAACAAAATCACTTTGTGTTGCCTTTTATCATATTCTGGTCATTTTTCACGCAAAGCTCAATTCAAATTGATCATTTGTTGTTGGTAGCATTTAGTATTTATGGTTTCACCAGGTTTTAGCAGCTCAAAATAAATCACACCCTTCTGATTCCACCAAACACAGAGCATTGTCTTTCGTCCGAAGCAATTTGGCCTTGCAGTCGATGTCGATGGTTGTCCTGGATCAACCCAAGATTTTTTGCGCTTTGGATTCTCAAAATAGATCCATTTTTCATCGCCAGTCACAATTTGATGGAGAAATGACTTTCTTTTGTATCTGGCGAGCAGCATTTCGCAAATGGTTTTTCGATTTTCCTGTTGTCTTTCATTCAGTTCATGCGGAACCCATTTTCTCAGCTTTTGGATCTTTCCCATGGCTTTTAAACGTATGGAGACGGCTTCTCGTGACACATTCAATTGATCCGTGAGTTGTTTTTGCATTTGAGCGTCATTCTCATCAACAGTGCTTGCAATTCTCTGTCTTCAAACTTTTTGGTGGTCTTCCACATTCTTCATTTCTCATGTCAAAATCACCACTTTTGAATTTATTTCTCATCAACAGTGCTTGCAATTCTCTGTCTTCAAACTTTTTTGGTGGTCTTCCACATTCTTCATTTCTCATGTCAAAATCACCACTTTTGAATTTTTTAAACCACTCATAGCATTGTGATTTACCAAGAGCATGCTCACTGTAAGCTTCGACAAGCATTCAATGTGATTCTGCAGCAGTTTTCTTCAAATGATAACAAAAAATCAATGATGTCCGCAAATCGTAACATGTAGGCACAAAAGTTGACATTTTTAACACGTAAAAAACTTGCGTTATTGTATGAAACTTGTATGGTTATGAATTGGATGTTGTTGACAAATGTCAAAAGAAAACAATGGCGCTGATGACGCGGTTTGACGAAACATACATTGACAGGTGGCGCCATTTATTGGCAAATTCCGGTTTCATATTTACACACCTGGTAGACTTTCTCTCTTCTGGTTTCTACCTTTTTATTTAATTGGTTATTTCTTTTCCTTGTTTGATTTACAAGTTTCCACCTATAGTTTTCTTTTTCTTCTTCTTGTAGTGTTTCTATCGTATACTCTATTGTTAGTGCCACTTTGGAGAGATTTATAAGCTCTGCCGTAGCATAGGCTGAACCCTTCTTAAAAATTTCTTGTGCATGTTGAACACCCCTGCTTTATAAAAAGTGAATGTAATGTTTTAATTTTTCTACAATAATTATTTAATTATTTATATAAATCTGATTTAAATAATGTTCCAGATAAACATCTCTTATATAGATTGAAGAGCACCCAGATAAACATCTCTTATATAGATTGAAGAGCACCTCTATATAAAATAAATTGTTCTTAGTATTTAATCAAAATGTTTTATTATAGGTTATTTAATCTTTATGCAAATGTTCGTCCATGTCGATCTGTTTCTGGTGTTGAAACTTTATACTCAGATGTTGATGTAGTAACAATTAGAGAAAATACAGAAGGTGAATATAGTGGCATTGAACATGAAGTAAGTAAAAAATTTGTTTAAACATATTTAAAAAACATTTTATGTTAATTGATATTTAATTCTCCTTTATTTTATGTTAATTGATATTTAAAAAACATTTATCATGAAAAAGTGATTTCTTATAATAAAATATAAAAGTTTATTTTGCAAAAAAGTACGTTAGTACCCTGGAGTTACATAATAGGTGGGACCAGGAAGCATTACATAAGTCAGGGTACCTACAGATTCCCAAATCTAATTTCAGGTACATATGTACAGTACAACTCCAATTATCCGAACTCCGACTATCCGAATCGCTGATTATCCAAATCATTTTCAGAATTTAAGAAAAAAATTAAGACGAAAACATACTGCGATTCGCAAAATAATGATTCTGTCTAAGTGCTCTATTGTCCCTCCGCGAAGCTAGTGTAGGTGCAGCACGAACATTATTGGGATGATGAGTCACCGTTTCATAGTGCAGTTCTATTATTGGCTAGAGTACTGTCGTCTGTCGCCAGGTGGCTGGCCTGGCCCACCTGTTACTGTTCGTTTTGATTACTAGTCAGTCAGTGTGTCGTTGACTTGCTACAGTACTGTGACTGTACTCTTTTGCATTGGTGCGTTGTTTTGTTTGTGAGTGCGTTTCGTCGTTCACCATGGCTTCTAAAAGAAAACATGTTGTGTTATCGTTAGCTGATAAACTAAAAATTATAGAGCAATCAGATAAAGGAGTTATGGGTAAACAGTTGGCTGAGATGTACGGTGTTGGACAATCAATGATTTCAGACATTAAAAGGAGCAAACCTACACTTTTAAACTTCGTGTCACTGCTTGAAAATGAAGATGGAAGTTCTTCAAGAAAATTAATGAAGGCAGCAACAAACAAAAATATAGATGTCGTTTTCAAGTGGTTTTTGCAGCAACGTTCTATGGGAAACCCAATTTCAGGTCCAATTCTTTGTGAAAAAGCTAAGATCTTAGGTCAGAAGCTTGGTTGTTCATCCTTTAAAGCAAGTAACGGCTGGCTAAGAAATTTTAAGTGCAGGCACGGTGTCCGTGAATTAGATTTAAGTGGCGAGAAGTTATCAGCAGACTCCAAAGCTGCAGAAGATTTTATTGAAAAATTTAAAGTTGTAGCAGACTCCTACGATCCTGAGTTTTTGTACAACACTGATGAAACTGGTCTTGTTTGGAAAGTTCTGCCTAAAACCACTTTAGCATCTAAAAGGAAGTGTAGTACTCCAGGACATAAAGTTAGTAAAGACCATGTTACGGTGCTTACCTGTGCGAACTCAACGGGAAGCCATAAAATACCCCTTTTGTTGATAGGGAAGTCAAAAAGCCCAAAAGCATTTAAAAATGTGAAAAAGCTTCCCCTCTTTCATAAAAACCAACCCAAGGCTTGGATGACTGCAGCATTGTTTACCGAGTGGTATGACGAAATTTTCATCCCTGAAGTGAAAAAGCACCAAAAATCTCTTGGAAAAGAAGGCAGTAAAGTGCTTTTGATTGTTGATAATGCACCAACTCACCCCACCGGAGAATTGTTGGAAAGAGGGAATGGCCAGTTTACAACAATTTTTTTACTGCCAAACGTCACAAGCTTGTTGCAACCAATGGACCAGTCTGTTATCGAAACCATGAAACGCCATTACAGAAGGCAACTTTTAAGGAAACTTTTGGTAGAGAGCGAAGACAAAGAAGGTGTGTTGGCTAACCACAAAAAAATAAATTTGAAAGATTGTGCTTACCTGGTGGCGAAAGCTTGGAGCTTGGTTAAGGCAGTCACATTAAGATGTGTGTGGAACAAGTTGAAAGGCATATCAACTGAAGAAGAGAAGGAAAAGGAGAAAAAGAAGCTCAAGAAAAGGAAAGGGAAGAGACAGGAGAAGATGAGGATGACATGTCACTTGAGGAATTAAGAAACATTCTTTTGAAAATTCCTGGATGTTCAGAAGTTAGTACTGAGGATACAGCAGAATGGATGGTGTGTGATTCGTCAGACCTTGGGTTTCAAATTCTAAATGATGATGAACTTATTGAAAGTGTGAGAGAAAGTATCGAGGAAGAAGATGACCTTAATGTCGAAGTGGAAGCAGACACAGGACCATCAGCTAGTGAAGCGTTGGCCAGCCTTGAAACTGCGTTGAAGTGGATGGAGTGTCAGCCCAAGTGTGACCACATGCAACTTCTCATTTTCAAGTGGATGAGTGACTTGGCTGCCCGAAAACAGATGAAGACAGTTAAACAGCTTACTTTGACCGAGATATTCAGCAAGCAATGACTTTCAGCACTTGTAAGTACTGTACAGTATGCTATATAACATGTATGTAAAAGTGTTGCCTTTTCATTTTAATTAATTAAAACCTGTTTATTAGATTAAATACAGCTCATTCGCAAGTATGGGTTTTATTCAGCAAAACGTTTTCGGACTGTATTAGTCCCTCATCAGTGCTGCTAAACATTATACAAGAACATCGACATACAACAGAACAATGTCGTTAT
>AYEL01084621.1:0-36420 GCA_000484575.1 Olivierus martensii
TGTAGATAAGAGGACACCATTAACCGGGATAGCTCTTCCGGATACGGGTTCCGATTCCGTATCACGTGATTGCCAGCTACGACGGAGAGCGTGCAAGTAAGTTAAGTTTTAAACTAAAATATAATAAGTTAGCATATAGGAAAATAATGATAAATAAATAATAGAGTGCATAATAAAATAAAAATAGGATAGGTCAAAGTTAACTTCCTCACAATCTTTCTTCTGTATTTCAACAGGTTTTTGTAGAAAACAGTATCTAGATTGTGACTCTCAGAAAACTGAAAGCAGAATACTATGTGAAATGAAAGTATGCATATATGTATAATCATCCACATATAGAGCAATCTCTCTTTCAGCATGATAATGCTTGAGTAGACCAACACAGTGACAACTGGAGAGATTCAGTATCTTGGTTTTACTATCTTAGATTGTTCACCATACAGTCCTGAACTGGCTCCACCAGATTTTCAACTTTTTTCAAAACTTTTCTTCAAATTAAAGTTCTCTCAGAACATCTGAGAGAACTTTAATTTGATTCTGATGATGCATTGAAGAGAGTGAAGCTTTGTTTCATTGTCAAAATGAACAATTCTTGATGGTATCAAGAAACTGGTCTCCCATTGGCAGAAATGTGTTGATTACCAGGGTGATTATGTGAAGAAATAATTATATAGAATCAAGAATAAAGTTGTAGAAAGTTACTTGTCTTTGTTTTATTCAAATAACTATGCCTGTTTTAAAATAAAAAAAATAGGAGGTATTACTTTTCAGCATATCCTTGTATTATTGACCACTTTTAGCATATATGGGAATGGGACAAAACTCTTCCCTCTTCAATCATTCCTGTTCACTTGCATCTTTTTTCTGCATTTATTACTACTATGTGTTCATTACTGAATCCCATTCCCTCTTTCACATACTGATGACCATGATATAAGAGGTAGAAAATAGTGTGTTTAGTATAATGTATTTGTAAATTTTTTACAATTAACAGTTCTACATCTAAATATTTATTTAGCAAATATATTCCAAAAGACAAAATAACTAAAAATTTGGTAAAAAAATCAGTTCAAAGTATATTCTTGTTTTTGGGGATTGTTCCCAAAAATTGAGAATGAATGGTCACTTTAATTTATATACTTGAAGAATATACAGATGATATATAGTAAATATCATATTATAATGTATATATACAATTTATATCATATAATGGTTATTGTGAAATATAATACTTTATTATTGATAGTATTATATTATCAGTAGTAAAATATCATTATAGTAGTGTCATAACTTTGCTAGAAAATGGATGTTTTTTATTTAAAATTTGAAAGTTATTGTTTTAACATTTTTCATTATATTATTATTTATCTATCTTTTTATAAAATTTTGTAAAATCAGAATACGTAATCTGATTATGAATTTTATTATATGGATTAAATTTTCAAATTTCATGAAATGTAGAGAAAAATTCATTAGATATAGATAAAAATTTTATAATAATAGAAGTTTATCATCAGTACTTAAATTGGAAAAATTTAATAATGGAGAATATTTAGAAATTTTTTAAATAAGCATATTTTAATATATGTATTGCAATATTTAAACAAGGAAAGCATTTTACATGAAAAAATTTAACAAAGAAATTCCATTTCCATGTGTTTCTTCCAATTTTGAGCATTGGTTATTATTTGTAAAGGATTTACAGTGGTACCTCGGATCACGAACGTCTCGGTTCACAAACAAATCGGTCTACGAACACCATTTGCAAACAAATTTTGCTTCGCTTTACGAATGATGCTTCGGTTCACGAACACACACGCACGGACTGCACGGAGCGCACGTGACTCGCGGTGCACAAAACCCTGCGCACAGCCTCGCCCCCAGCAGCAATCCAGTTCACCCAGCTCATATGGGTACAGTAAAGTTCCAACAAGTGTTGATATTTTAGTTTTTTTCTTTATTTAATTAAATTTATCTCTTATTATGAATATCCATATATGCTAGTCAATTATTTGTAAATTTTTTACTTTTATGTACATATTTTATTATTTTTATATTTAGTATTATCCTAAAAGTTTCTTATGTGAATACAATATCATTTATGTTTAGTGTATGTTATCCTATATTCTTTAGAAATTATAAGTAGTCTATACCATATAACTATAATTCAAGGAAGACCTAAAAAAATAAATATTAATAAAAAAATCACTTTTAGATCAAAAAATTAAATCAAGTTAATCATTAAATTGAGTTTTATGATAAGTATAATCAATCATTCATTATCTCTACTTTTCGCATATATGACATGGGTATATCTAAAATTATATAATTTTATAAGCATCGAATGTCAACACAAAGAGCAGGAAAAGAAATGAAAAATAAAGTAAAAATTTTCCTTGTTAAAAATAAAATAATTTTATTGAAATGATTTTGACCCTCTCATTTCTTTTCAGCAATTTATACACAGCAATATAAACTCTAGAATACACAATAGTTTAAAACATAATTCAAAAACAATGTTCAAACAGTTTTTATGGCAACAGTTACATAAATATTAAAACATGTAAAGCATATTTAGACAAAGTTATACATATAGAATAAAATAAAATTAATTATTAAATAATTTACAGAAAATAATCAATTTGATTATATAAATTATTAAAGCTTTACAGTTGCTAGGCCTAAATCAATTTTACTGTTGGTGTTCTAATGCTTCATTGCATCAGGTTCATGTCATGCTTATTAGATTTGGCTCAATGGTATTAATGCAATTATTTTTCATTGTTTTATTATAAATTTCAGAAGTTTCAGCAGACTTATTTGTTATTGGGTCCTGGGTTGTTTTTAATAACTTCATTCCACTTGATCTGAACATCAAAATTCAAGAGCCTTTTTGCTAGAGCAGTATTCTGGTGTCCTTTCTCCACATCTGAACTATGCTTGCTAATTCTTTTTTGTAATTCTTGACTTAATATTACAACTAATATAAACTTTGTCCCTTCCATGTCATTGTTCCTTAAAGCTACTTCATATACTCCCAGTTGTTTTGTGTGTTGTCAGTGATCTTTATAATTTCTTAAGGTGTTAAATAATGTACTATTTCTCCTAAAAGTGATTTTCTTTTTAGCCTTTTCTTGATCTTTTTCTAAACTTTAAAAGGGTAAGGAATTTTTTCTAGGTCTCTGATGTTTTTCCTTTGTTTTATTTTTCTTATTTGGCTTTTTTTCTCAATCCTTTTCTTATTTTCAATATAGTGCTTCTTTTATATCCATGGATCTCTGCTTGGTTAATAATCCACTCAAGCTCTTCAATCAATATTTTTTCTGGTACTACAATGTGTTGTGAGTCTCTCCAATAATGCTTTAAATATGGCAATTTTTATGTGCTAGGGGTTTTCAATATTTCTATAAATAGTGGTACATATGTGTTCTTTCTGTAAATCTTAGTTTGATATTCACCTCTAACTATTTTTATTTTTATGTTCAGATAGTTTATTTCCATGTTATTTTGTCTAAGCTTTTTAAACATTAATCCTAAGCATATACAGTGGTATCTTGCAATTCAACATCCTGGTAGTTGACATTTGAATTTTGCAGTATGGTGCATGCACATACATGGAATTGTGTGATGTCATTTGTTATTTTTCAGTTCTTGTTGGGCTGCTTTAGTGTTTGCCTGTGTTGTTTGTGTTAATTTTCAATTCTGCATTTTTCAGAAAGTAAAAAGTTGTTTGTATTAATTTTCAATTCTACATTTTTCAGAAAGTAAAAAGCATCCGTAGTTATTATTTTTTTGAGTGATATGTAAGAATGGGTTGAAAGAGAACTGATCAGAGGAATAATTTTGGAAAGAAGAACACTTGATTGAGCATAGAGAAGAAAAAGAAATTTGTAGATAAGAGTGCAGAAAGGTAGAACAATTAAGACGTAACTCAAGTATGGCATTCCTAGGACAACTGTGGCAATGTTTTACAATAGAGAAAAGATTATGGGTGCTAGGATGTCTGCTTGAGCAATGAAGATTTCTGACAAGAACAGATCTTTTATTAATGAAGAGATGGAAAATCTGCTTTTCACATTAGAGAAAGATATGTGAGGGGAGATCCAGTAACTCATGCAAAGAATTGCAGAAGAAAACTTCAGGATGTACTTAAGATCAAATTGAGGAATTTAAAGCAAGATTGGTCTCACAGATTCAAAGATAGAACAGGATAAAGAACACTTTGTTTCAACATCCAAGGGCTAATAAATTGTGTGTATTGTATATAAAATAGTGTATTTTGTAATCTAATGTTTTATACAATAGTAAAATAGTGTATGTATAGAAAATAAATAATATAGTGTCTCTCTCTCATCCATCCCATTAGAGGAAGTGGGATAGGAATCCAACAACGAATTTAATCTGTGTTTGATAGTGTTATATGGGAAATATTGTCCTGTAATTCAACAGTTTTCAATTCAACAATAGTTTGGCCATGGATTAATGTCAAATTGCAAAGTACCACTGTATTATCAAATAATTGTTCAATATTCAGCTGGTTCTCATAGTTCTCCTTTATAATCTTTATGCCATCTATATATTAGTAGATTCTAACAATTGGTAATAACTTTGGTAAAATTTCTAACTCTTTCTTTCTTACTATTAGTTCTGACCATATTTCTGCTAGTGGGCTTCCTATTGGGATACCTAGGTTTGTTCATAGTACTTTCCTCCGAATTTGAAATATGCATTATGGAATAATAGATGACATAAATTCCTTAAGGTAAATGCTTTTTGAATACTTGCTGGATGAAATCTGATCCCAACACCTTAATTACATTACATTAAAAAACATAAAAAACACAAAAACAACACAACATACAACAACAAACACAATTTTTCTATTTGTAAATGTGATATAGATTGTTTTAGAATAAATAAATATATGTTCATAAATATTCAATTTCTTTATAAGCATAAAAACATAAGTTAGTAAGTTGGTTCATTCTAGATAAAATAGATCTGTGTAAATTGATATGAAATAGAATCCAATACTAATAATTCTATTTCACAATATATCCTTTTTAATTAAAAAAATTTGGAAACATTTCTATTTTATTAATAGTTTTATAAACTAACAATAGTTATAGCACTAGTCAATATTGATGGAACATGAAAATATTAATACTTGCATTCAAATTTGAATGTTAAATGAATTTATATGTTCCTACATGATGTACTCCATGTAGAATTTCCATATTCTCCATGCAATCAGTCTGCCACTGAGATGGAGTAACTTGCTGATATTCTTAACTTTTTTAAAAGTTAGGTCACATTTACACTTATTAATGATCTACCCGTTTTCAAGAATTAAGGTATAACAAGATAAAACATTTTTAGACTTTTATATTTATAAAAGAAATTGAGATATATATCTATCTATATATAATGCCTATTTATTCTGAAAAATCCTGTATTTAGATTTTATTTCTGTTTAAGGAATATTATATTAAAATTGATTTTTATCTAATAATGAATTTTTACTATTTCGATTAACATTAGTTTGTATTTAAATTATAAACAGTTAAAAAATTTAATTGATACAAGCATATGAAATATTTATGACTTCCATAAACCTATATCAAAATTTTGTCTAATAAATTATAATAAATGATTTTTATTTAAATATATGTCAATAAAAAGTTATTATAGATATGTTTCTTACAGGAATGCATTATCATTGGCTATGTTGAATGATTTGAAACATGATTTATTAGAAGATATTGACAATAAAGATGTTCGTTGTATTTTGCTTAAGGGATCTGGTCCAGTTTTTAGTGCAGGACATGATCTAACTGAATTGGTACTATTTGAGACATTTTCTGTAGTAATTAAAATTAATTGCAAATTCTCAGTAGAATATTTTTTATATACAACTAAACTTTTTGTAAGTTGTTATTGAATTTTCCTTTAGCATTTAACAAGTACACATAACTAAATAAAAAATTTTCAGAGTAAATAACAAATTTATTAATAAATATCAAACAATAACTTAAAACAATAGTGAATGAAAATACAGTAATTATTTCATATTTGATTTCTTATATTTTTAGATATAAATATTAAATAAAACTGTAAAATATTAGTATGAATTAGGCTCTATTTGATTTTTAGCATTAATATATATTAAAAATCAAATGGAACCTAATTCATGTTAAACAAACTCTTGATGCTTATAACAAAAATTTAATGTATTGAAATAAATTTTGACTAATGCTAACATCATCTCAGAATTAACAAATAAACTAATAATTAAATTATGAGTGATGCCATTTATGATTTAATAATTGAATTCAAACTTATAATTAATTTATCTGAAAAAAATCTGCATCAGTCTAAAATTGAACTGGGGAACTTCAGGCTAATATCCTGATGTCCTAACCACTAGACAATAAATCATAAACATTTTAAATCATAGATGGTGCCTCTCATAATTTAATTATTAGTTTATTTGTTAATTCTGAGATGACACTAACATTAATCAAAATTTATTTCAAATCATTAAATTTCTGTTATAAGCATCAAGAGTTTGTTTGGCATGAATTAAGCTCTATTTAATTAATACTAAATTAGATTCATCAGTATAAACTATAAATATAATATCTATTGAGTAAAGGTATCCCTCCTATAACATGGCTTCCTACAACACAGTTTCACTCCAACACGATTTGAAAATTGCGGAAACCTTCATATAACATGGTACTTCTACAACAATGTTTTTACTTAACATATTTAGAAAATTACATTTACTCTCCTATAATACAAAACATTTTCATTAATTTCTATAAATTCTTACATAGAAATGCAATCATTGGGAAATACTTTGTTAAAATTAGTCATAAATGCAATTTCACTAGTTGGCTATGAGAGGGATGATATGCAGTCTATTTTTGATTTCGATTTGAAATTGAGTTAATTGGCAACAATTGAGTATTTTGTATTCCAAATGTTCAATTCTTGGATAAAAAATAAGTTTTTATTCTTCAATAGAGGAATGTGAAAGAGAAGAAAAAACTTTTTTATTCATAAATTTTTTTAGGTATGTGTTAAGGAACGATTGTTTTCTAGTGGGTTATAGCGGGTTTGATTACAAATATTGTAAAGAGAGCAGAAGATACACCAACTTTAAATTAATTAAATGCTTAAAAAAGTTCAGAAAGTGAAATTGATATTGTTAAAGAAAAAAAACGTTCTCGTTTTAGCGAAAATGGTAAGGAAGATATAATTATCATATGAATGTTATAATATATAGCTTGTATACTTTTTATTCCTTTTGTTTTACATATATTGTTTTTAAGGGCTTACGTATATACATTTTTTCTTTCTTTATGTTTCGTGTTATTAATATTATTAATAAACATTTAAGTTTCTTATGTGGAATTAAAGAAAGTTATTTGTTTTGATTTGGCTTTGGAATGTATCTTTTTTGTATTGGCTCTGGGTCTCATATGCTTTCACACAACACTGTGTTTTTCAGGAACCTATCTACCGTGTTATAGGAGGGATACCTGTGTAATACAATTTAAATGCTATTCATTTGAAATATATATGCTATTTAAATACTACATAAGTCAACATGCTTCATATTCAATACTATTTCCTCCTAGGAATATAAATTTGTTGTAAACATTAAAGCAAGTCAGCACTATAAAATTAACAATTTGACTGTCAGATAAATGCAATGACCAACTAATATTTATTGACATTTTCCAATATTTTTCATTATTTTATAAAAACATATCTTATACTGTTAGCAAAGATAATATTTTTTGTTATAAATAAAATGGATTTTAGGCTACAAAAGAAAATATATCTGACAACAATGATATATTTTATAAATTTTAAATTAATTATTAAAAAGTTGCTATCAGCATTTAATTAATATGTAATTATGAGAATATAAACTATTCTAGAATTTTAAAAATTTATTTCAAATTTTAGTTTCTATACTAATAATGTTTGAGTACTCATAATCTGTTATGTTTTACTTTATGAACAGTTAATATTTATAAAATATGCAATAAACAAAATTTTATTGCAATTTCATCATCTATTTTTCAATATTGAAATGTTGCTATTGCTTTAGAAAAAATTTATAAAAATTAAAATTTTTGTATCAGATGATGATTATTGTACTATACTACAACTAAGAATCTATAGAAGAATATTAGGATGACATTTCTTTGAGAAGCTCAGTCTGTACAATTTTAAACACACCCCATAAGATATACAGAGTTGACTAATTTGTGTAATTGCCTTTTCAGCTATGGCATACAAAATTGTTTATAAAAATGCTAAAACAAAGCAATAAATCAAATCTTTTGTCTCTTATACTAATTGAGAAAAAACAGAAAAACAATGCAGTTGTATTTTCAAACAAACAGAGTCAAATTTTATTGAAACATTTTTAGCTACTGCTGTATTCATCATTTTTATTACTCAATGATTAAAATCATGAATACCGGTATATATTTCAAATTTAATGATGTAGGTAAGGATGAAATAAATTATAGAAACAATCAAAAATATCTTATATTCTCCTAAAGATTTCAATGATATGATTAATGAATGCCATGGCAGTGAGCAATGATTGTGACAGTTGATTTAATAAAAATAATAACAGTTGATATGGAGAGAAATGATATGGATTTTGTATCAGTTAGGAGATATAGTGAAATTAGAGTGAGTAACAATGGGTGTGACTGTTAGGCATCTGTGCTAAGAATGGCAGTTTGTCTTACAAGTTAGATACCTCCTTCAATAATTGCATTTATTGAAAAAAAGATAGTTAACCCTTTGAAGAATGAAATGAAAAAAGAGTATGTAAAAGTATGAAGAAAGAGAAAAAGCCTTCTATAAGAAATTAATAGACTATTAATAGAAAAATAAATCCATCTTGCAGTTCTCTTGCAACATGAGATAGTGAGTGATCCACAGAAGGGAATACAATCTTCAAATATAAGGTTATATATTCAATACATCTTGGAGAGTTGTAAGAAAGATCATAGGAGTATGGATATTTACTTGTGTACAATGAGAAACTGAAAAGAAAGATCATGGACTTGAGAATGATGAGAATTGCAAAAATTGGTTTAGATTACTGACTGATGATTTTGAGAATGAATCTATTGAGTAGATGGAGAAATGTAAAGAGGATGAAAGAAGTACTGATGCAAGTTAAAAAGGAGAATCTGCATATAACAAAATGTTATGAAAAGATGTGTTAAAGATTGGATGCAATGAAGGATGTGTGAAACATTTTAAGGTGTATATGGTTGTGAGGAAGTTGACTTTGACCTGTCCTATTTTTATTTTATTATTCACTCTATTATTTATGGTTATTTTCCAATATGCTAATGTATTATATTTTAGATTAAAAGTTAACTTACTTCCACCTTCTCCGTCGAAGTTGGCAATCATGTGATACGGAGTCTGATTAAATAATATAAACTTTTTTCTGATGAAATGATCAATGTTTGGTGATGAAACAAATTAATCCTTTAGCATGTATTTCCTCTGTTCAATGATAATTTTGATTAATGATAGTTTCGTGGAATTAATAGCATTATTAACTAAGATTCCATTGAATTATTGTTTGTAAGCTGTGCTGATGAAATGCTCAGAAAACTATTGATTTGTTAATTTCCTTAAAGATTTCCTTATTTTGGCTTTAAATTCTCAGTTTAAATGATTTGTCCTTTTCTGACAACAACAATCCTCCAAAAATTATCAACAAATTAAAACCTTAAGACTATGATAAATATTTTAATATCAAATTGAATTGCTAATAATTTTTTCTCTGTTAAAAATCAAAATAAAAAATATTAAAATAAATGCTTTTAGTTTAATTGTTTTAAGTTAAATGTTAATAATACAAAATTTTATATATATATATAGCATTTATTCTAGTATATTTCATAAAATATTTTTAATTTATAAATTTTTAATTATAATTCTATTTTTGGTATAGCTATAGCAAATACATATATTAAATTTTAATATTTGAATATTCTTATTAAAAACATGAAGAAAACAATGGATGGAGAACAGGAAGCAATCATATCACATTTCTCTATAATACAATTTTATTGAAATGTTTATTCAGCAGAAAATATCAAAAATAAAAATTTTTCATAACTTCTGAATCTCAACAAAAATATTTAATAAAATTTAAACAATAAAATAAAATTGGAATCAAAATATGCAACAGATATTTTTCTGCAACTGATGCCAGTGGAAAGTCAATCAGCACACACACAATTGTCAGAAGCACAAATCTGATATATGAAATTAGCTGAAAAATAGTCATTCTATATTTTCTAAATCAGCACTTCTTAAACTATGGCTTGTGACCCCAAATGGGGTTGCGAAGCAAAATGCTGGGGTAGTTAAAATTAAATTCAAGCACTTGAATTTCAGTTTATATGTAATTTTACAAATGCACAATATTTAATGCATGATAATGTATGTATTTTCAGTGTAGTTGGTTAATTGTGTTCATCTTAATAAATGTATAAACACCGTAATTTATGTACATTACTTGTATGTTTTATTTCATATTTAATACCTGGGATCGTGAAAAATCTTGTGATGAAAAATGGAATCATGAATGAAAAAAAGTTTAAGAAACACTAGCAAAGAGACAAACTAAGCACTATGCAGAAATAAACCTTTATTTTAGAGAAACGCTTTCGACCATTCTCAACTGGTCTTCAAAACCAGTTGAGAATGGTTGAAAGCGTTTCTTTCTGAAATAAAGGTTTATTTCTGCATAGTGCTTAGGTTTCTCTTTACTTATCCGATTAGTTTGACACTAACATTCTCAAATTGGTTAATTATGTAATTATATCTTATTTTAATTTTAATAATTATATCTTATATTAATAAGTAAATCATATAAATGTATTTAATTCAATAACTGACAAATACACCAATTATTAAATGTCTGTTTTTTGTGCAATCCAATTACCAATCTGATCATGATCTCCAGGATGTTATCTTACATAATAAATGATGGAATTTTGTTAACTATTAGCTTTAGCCATTTTTAAGGAATTTCTGAAATAATCTCATTGATGAATGGAGAAAAAATTTCAGCAATCAAAGTGCTAAATAATTTTCTCAAATAGATATATGATTCTCAATATTAGTTTTTCAATTTGTATATTAATTCAAAAATTATTTTGAAATTTACTCTTGTTAGAATATTTAAAAAACTCAAATTCTTTTTTTTTTCTGTTTTTTCCTTATTTGATTTTATTTACAAAAATCTGTCTTTAGTTATTTATAGAATTCAAACTTGTGAATTTATTGAATAATGTTTTTGAAAAATTTTTTCAGAAAACTGAAAGTGAACATTTTCTTTCTTAAATACTACTTATGGACGAGTTTGTACTTTTTATTCCTTTAAATGATTTCAGTGGTAGCTCTATTTATTTATTTATTTTTTATAACTATTAAAAATGAATTTTTGTTTTAAAAGTATTATTTTACTTTTGAAATAAAATTATTAAGTTTTTCTGTTTAAAATTACATTACCTTTCATAATAAATGGCTAATTAAATTTAATATGTATTCTATACAATTTCTTTTGAAAATGAATCAATAAAATTCTGAAAATGTTCTTAAATTTAAGTATATTATTTTAATTTTTTTATTTGAAATAAACAGTAATTATTTTTACTTAAGAAAGTAGTTTAAAGTTAAGCCAATTAAACATATTGAATTTTAAATATTTTGTATGTTATAATTTTTGATAAATTGGATATCTATAATATTTTATAATTACTTTGTTTCAGTTTGCTAAGAATAGTGGAAAAGGCAGTATTGAAAATGATTTATGGATTAGTTATTGTGCTTTTCACTTGGGAGAATACAGACGTGCTATGGAGGTTAAATGAATATTTAAAATTAATTTTAATTTTAAAACAACATATATTTTTGATTTTTGCATATATTATAAAATTAGCTAAAATCTATTCATTTCATGATTTAATTTTAATCCTACTTTAATCAGTGAATATTTAAAATTAATTTTAATTTTAAAGCAACATATATTTTTGATTTTTGCTTATATTATAAAATTAGCTAAAATCTATTCATTTCATGATTTAATTTTAATCCTACTTTAATTTTCAGATTTATGAAAAAATGATAAAAAAAGATAATGCACCTCCTGTTGTTCCAATTTATTTGGCATGTTGCTATTTTTATTTGGGAATGTATAAGGAGGCTGAAAATGCTGTTAAAAAAGGTATTTCACTTTTAATCATTTTTGATTAATTATATTTAATTTTATTCCAGATAAAACATTTTATTATTCAGTTTTAGAATTGAATCTTTTAAATGCACATAAATGAAACAAGCAGACCTATTACAATCATGTCTGCAAAATAATATATAAAATTTAGGCAAATATATTCTTATAAATTTCCAATTTTATTTATCTAAAAAGTGATCAGTCTTTTTGGAAAACAAAAGAACTGCATGAAATAATTCCAATAATTAATTAAACTTTCAGAAGAAAAATGTATTATACAGAACATTCTAAAAGGTGATCAGACATTTATCTAGTTTCCTATATTTATAATGGAATTGAATACAGAGAGAACAAAAATAAGTTAATAGAAAAACTTAAATCTATTGTTATAATTTTTTCTTTACACATTTTTTGTTTTCATGAGTATATTGATTTTAATTTCTAACAAATTATCTGTAATATCATAGAGATAATTTGTTTCTTATATTGTCAATATATTTTAATTTCTTTTTATATAGAATATTGAGAACAGTTTTGCTTTTATGCCTACTAAATTGCTGGATTTGTTTCTATTAACTGTTTAAGTTAGCCAAAAATTTCTGTATTAGTTTTATGAGATTTTTAATGCCCCTCTTTTTTCACTGTTAATTCTCTGGAATTAACAGTGAAAAAAGACTTCGTACTTTCTTGGTATGAAGTAATAATTCATCTTGTTACTTTGTAATTGATATTTAAAAATTTAATTGCTTTCTTTTTAGAATTATTTCCATTCTTAGCAGTATGCCTTTTTTTTCTTTTGATAGTTTCATGTTTGCGTACCTTAGTTCTATTTAGAAGGGAGTTTATATGAATATGAATTCATTTGAGGTGTAGTACTCATAAGCATCTTTACTATAGTTTGAAAATTCCAATTTGTATATATTCTAACTTATTTGTAATAATAAAACAAATTAGAAAAAAATATTATTAAACTTGGAAAATTGTTACTATTAATATGTGCCTTGTTTGTATTATTATACAAATTGTTCTTATTGAACATTATTCTTGGTGAAATGTAATAGTTCTTATTAAAATGAAAAATGATTCTAACAAGGGGAGGTCCAAACATGGCCCCTGTGATTTTGCCAATTTTTACATATGTTGTAGCACTACCCTCCCACAAACCTATGGTAAAATAATACGACGCACCTCTCAAGCATTCCTGAAAAAAAGGGGTTTAAAGTTTTCTATGTTGTTTATATACCAATTGATATTAACATTTTAATAAGTGCTGCCATAGCACAATGCGTTTGCCATTCAATTATCGTAAGATTGTAGAGTTCGGATTTTCACCTGAAACTCTACAGTCCGGACCCCGTCTCCCCTCTGTATCAGCCTTACAACTTGCCTGTATTTTAATTGTGATGGTTACTTCATTATTATCCAACCAATTAGTCAAATGAGTAGCTGCTTCAAAATAATGCTCCATTAACGTTATCCAATTGATTATTTTATTCCAATCAAACTCCAAACTCACAATTTTAACTACAGTAGGACCAGTTAATATAAAATATGTCTCGTAAAGAGCCCTTCTCTTATTACAAAAAAACAAGTTAACTTTTTCAATAAAAAACACAAACTTATCTATAACAGATAAGTAATCAAATAGTTCCATTAAAAATCCATTAGTAAGTAACACTAAAAGAACAGGTGATCTTGACACACCAACATCCTGGCTCGATAGTGACGACGGGACCATTGCGCCACGTAGCAATACCTCTTTTTACTGGAGTCTTCATTAACATAACCAAATACAAAAAACGGAAAAGAACTATCAAATCCCAATTAGTTAACAAAATTATAATCAGTCGAACTTTAGAATAAAAATAACACTTTAAACACAATCCTTCTTTCTGAATATTAAAACTCCTCCGACTCACGTGCAGACACCTATGGTCAAGGTTACTTCTCAAGATGGCGTCCTCTTTAGCTAACGAACTTCAACTGCAAAAAACTCTCAAGTAAGTTTCTTTCCGAAACCTTACAAGATGTCATTGGAAGGTTGCAGGTTTGAGTCTCATTTTTTTAAACTTTTTTTTAATCAAAATTGAAATGGATTATTACACAATGCATTTTTATTAATGAAAAATTACTATTTTGTGATTATTTAATTTTTTGTTATGCCTTCTTAAAATTTTTATCACAAATGTTAAATATACATATAAAGGAATGTAATTAATAAATAAACTTTTTTACACAAAGTATTTATTTTAGTTAACAAATATAGATATTATTATTATTCCTCATCTGGAACCATCTCGATCTCTATGGCCAATGTGCATCTATTCAGATGATACCCATTATAAAAACATACAAAACAGAATATTGTTTTACAATGTGCACATTTTATGAACCCTACATTTCTAAAAATATAGGCTTTTTCATTATTGAGATAGAGAAACATATTTTATTGACATTTAAAAATAAAAGTTTGTCTTCAATCAACTTTTATGCAAATCATGTATATAGAATCATCGATTTAAATACAGTGGCATTTAATTAGTGGAAGAACAACAAATGTTCATTAATAAATGTGCACATTGTAAAACAAATAATAATAATATCTATATCCTAATACAGCCAAACTCTCCTAGCAGTTTATTTTTTTGAATAACTGCCAATTTAATAATTATTGGAAGTTTGGCTGGATTAGGATTATTTGGATTGCGTAAATCCCCTTAGCAAATGTTGATTTATGAATAATATCTATATTTGTTAATTAAAATAAATATTTTGTGTAAAAAAGTTTATTTATTAGTTTTTATAATGAGTATCATCCAAATAGATGCACATCAGTCATAGAGATTGAGATGGTTCTGATGAGGAATAATAATAATATCTATATTTGTTAATTAAAATAAATATTTTGTGTAAAAAGTGTATTTATTAATTACATTCCTTTATATGTGTATTTAATATTTATGATAGAAATTTTAAAAGGCATTAATAAAAATACATTGTGCAATAATCCATTTCAATTTTGATTAAAAAATATTTCTTAAAAAGACAAGACTCAAACCCGCAACCTTCCGATGACATCTTAGAGTAATCAAACAGCAAATGCATCATGCTAAGGTGGCACTTATTAAAATGTTAATATCAATCAGTATATAAACAACATAGAAAACTTTAAACCCTTTTTTTCGGGAATGCTTTCGAAAATTGCGTCATATCACTTACCATAGGTTTGTGGAAGGGTAGTACTACAGCATATGCAAAAATCAGCAAAATTGGAGAGGGACATGTATGGTACTCCCCTTGTGAGTAGAAAATTATATTGGTAATTTTATTAGAGATTAATATTCATCTAGAATAATATACAATCATTGTTTTATTCTATTAAATATTTTTAACATTATTACAAGTTTTTGAAAAATGTAATACAAGTTGATAATCAAAAATCCAGCAATCAATATTCCAGTTCAATCAGTTTTTTAGCATGAATGTCGGAGTGCATTTTTAAATTTACCACGTTGGCATGCCATTGTTTTCTGGAGGCATGGTTTATGTTTTGACAGGCCTGTACTCCATATTCAGATGTTTGATCATGCTTGCAACCAGAGTTGCCAGAATGGCTTTTTTGACATCAAATGAGGTCTTTTTGGCTTTTTTTAGACATGGTTGATGTTAGAAATTTTTAAAATTTTGCCATTTTTTTGGCTTTTTTTGCATATTGGCATTATATAAAATCTTTTAACTTTTTTTGAGGATACAGTAATGAATTAAAATTCTGTAGAACTATTTTATTTAGTTGAATTAACATTCTGTTGAACTACAGTCTTTTAACTATTTTATTTAATTGAATTAACATTCTGTAGAACTACAGTCTTTTATGTTGTTATTGAACATTAAAATTTCATTTGCTTTTCATTAAGTGTTTAATTTTATTTCTTTAAATCATTGTACTTTTCCGTTAAATATATACTGCATATATATATACATCAAAAATCCAGCAATTCTCAGGCCCCGTGTTGCCAGATTTTTGATTATCAACCTGTATAACAAATCCCCGATTTATATGGTTTTGACATGCAGTTTCAATGATATGTGGATGCATAAGTCTTTTAATTTTTGTTAAATTTTTGTAAAATCCTAATGAAAAATTCAATAAACAATTTACATTTTTGCAAAAATATCACTTATGGCCTTAAATTTTCTTACCTATGGCTAAAGTGGGCTAATTTAGTAGTTTCATTTGGTAATGTGTTCATTCATTTATATGGAATTTAAACATTGTTGGACTTAGGTGGTTTTCCATTTATTCAGAATGTTTTTGGACAAATTAATCACTTAAGTCAGGGACCTACTGTAATTTGGTGACAAATAACTGTTGCTATATAGCAATAAATTTGATATGAAAATATATCTGGTATATCAGTGACAAGAATAACTGAGAAAATTATAAAGAAAAATTAATTATTCATATTAAATTTATAATATAACATTTCAATAACAGAATTGTTTTATAAAACAGTTGGAGAACTCAGTATGCAGGAAATTTTATTACCATTTGAATTAGAGATTATAAATTATTATATAATATAAGATGCAATCATTGATTTAAACCAAATATAATAGATTAGTTGATCAACAATGAAATAACTTTTGCATTTATAAAAAGAAATTTAACTTCACAAATCATAAAACAAACAAAGTCCAGCTGAATTTATTAGCCTAAAAATTTGTAAAATGTGGAAAATAATACATAAGTATCTTGTGTGAAGAAAATATATGGGTATCCTTTGATTCACAAAAGTAACTGGGACCATAAAAACTATTTGTTAGATAAAAATTCATAGTGAAAACTCATTTCATATTGATTCTTAAGCAAAAATTTCCAGTTGTTCTTGCATACTGGAAACGTATTTTCATTTTATTTATTGATGTCAAAGCATTCCAAAGCATTAATATAAATATAATTATCTATATTATAATACAAATAGTTGATATTTGTTATCTATTTAGCCTGTTACTATCATGTGACTTTGAACTGCTAAGTGCAAAATGATCTTCTAATTTTTAATTAGTTAAAAATTTTTTAAATTTTCATCAAATGTTTTTAAAAATTTTTCCTTAAATTTGTAGTTCTTAAATATCTTCATTAAATTATTGACAAAAATAAATCTAATTTTCAAAAAGTTAATATTGATGTTTTTTATTGTATATATTAAAAATTCATTAATTATAGATTTTATTTTAGTAATTATTTTATTAAAATTAATAGACACAAAGTAATTTACTTACAGATAGCTTATATAACAGATATTTAGCTAAACACATCAGACAGACCAACAAGATATATTCCTGATGATTGGGGGTGTAACTTGCTGATGGATACATTATTATTATTTGTTATATAAGCTATCCAAAAAGGAAATTTGCCTATCGTCTCAATGATTCAGTTTGTAGGATGTTAGAGCATTATGCTAAATGTCCCTGATTCAATCCCAAGTCAGGACAAAGTTAATTTTCAGGTAAGTATCAGAATTTTTAGTTTAGTTATTAGTCAATAGATGAAACCACATTGGCAAAAATTTATTTGATTGTCAGTTTCAGTTATTTCTAAATTAATTCATAATTCTTGAGTTATTTGACTAATATCTGGTTATTACTTAATTATTAATCCCTAGTAAGTTTACAAGGCTTAAAAATCACTTACTACTTTAAACGGTGCTTAACTAAGTTAAGTTACTAAGTAATTAGTTCTTAGCACTAAGAAAGCAAACCAGTACACTACATCAATAATAATAATTTTTAATCAGAGAAGCGCTTTTGGCTTATTTGCCATTTTCAACTCATAAAGGAATTCAACATTTTTGGAATATAGAACATTAACTTAGAATTATGTTAGAATTATGTTATTCTAAGTTAATGTTCTATGTTCCAAAAACGTTGAATTTCTTTATAAGAGTTGAAAATGGCAAATAAGCCAAAAGCACTTCTCTGATTAAAAATTATTTTTATTGATGTAGTGTACTGGTCTGCTTTCTTAATGCTAAGAACTAATTAGTAACTTAGCCTAGTAAATTTGTTTGCTTGATATATATTATCTAACTGAGCCAGTCTATAATCTGCTTGGCTTTGCCATAGAAGGCTCATGGCTACAGAATTAGTCCAGTTGGGAATGTAGTTTGTCAGCCTGTCCAATTTATGTGTTTGTTAAAATTTATTTATTTAAACTATTACATTAGTTAGATTTAGTATATTCCAGTAGAAGAACAAAATACCATCATAGTTCAAATTTATATACAGATAAAAATATATTAGCGATTTACACATCTGAAATAATAGATGGAAAATTTTGTTGTATAGAAGAATATCAATGTTATACTACAGAGGTTAGGCATGGTAGATCAGCATGGATTAGTGATTTGCATGAATTTATTTAGATAAAACTGCATTTTATGAGTAAGAAAATATAATTGTAATATCTATATCTCTTGTAAAACCCTGTCCGTCTACTTTAGATCTTCAAGTTCGTAGCATCAATACTGATCAATACAGCCTTCAAGCAGGAAAACTTTAATTTTCTTTGACTATTTACAAAAATGTTTTTTCTTATTCAGCCCTCTTTTGTTATCTATTTATATTTAAACTATTCAGATACAGAGGGTTTTAATGGAATGCAACAAATTAATTTTTATAGTTTGAAAGAATGTTCTTTGTTTCGATGGTATTAACAGCATTTTCAATATTCTTCTATTGTATCATCATAATCATGTTTTACTTTTTTAAATCCCATGTTTCACTAATTTAACAATTGTATATTAGTGAAAGATGCAATTTATTAAACTGTATTTTTAAAATACTTTCACTTCAATAGATTTACACCACTAATGAACATTCCTTTACTCTCCTGTTAGTCTATTAAATGGAAGCAGAACAAAATAAGTGATATATTTATATAGCTTGTTAAATCAAATATTCATTAAATGAGGGTTGGTAAATCAAGGGATATCTGTATGTATTTTTTCCCCACAAGGAAAGTTACATTGAGCAATGCACAATCATTATACATAGTAATCTATGAATTATAAATAATGTTGCTATTGTTGAATGCATTCTGTTGAATTTGTCATAATTGAATGTTTTTATTATTGGCTACCATGCACCAGTCAGAATAAGTTTTTTTTTATAAATGGTTTATTATAATTTGATATATTTCATAAAAATGAAATATATCAAATAATAATAAATCATTCCATTTATAGATTTTTATTCATATATCAAATATATTTGATAAAAATGAAATATATTTGATATATGAATAAAAATGTGAAAAATCTGTAGAATTAATTGCTATTTCATAGAATATGCACATATCAGTCATTGATCATATACAAATTCTGAGCTAAGATAATGTAACTATTAACTGATAATATTTATACCATAATTTCTCATTTATTAATGAAGATTATGCTGTTGGAAATATATACTGATTCTCAAATATTAAACTTGTGGAAGAATATAGTTTGGTTCATAGGCATTAAAATTATCACTTTTCTTCTAATTTTTTTGAGTTAAAATAATATATTGTATCTGACATTATGATTTATATCGAATATGATTTTATAAGTTAAAAAAATTAGCATGAAAAAATTATATTGGGTTATTCGGAAAGTAATTTCGTTTTTTCCCACCAGTGGCATTAGTTGTATTTTTACCCGCCAATTTCATTCTAAGCCATAGTGTCATTGTAAATTTCGACAGCTGATGCTTCAAGGTATATTTATAAAAAAAATTTTTTTGATTCTGTGCAGTAATTTTTTTTGGTGTCCTATCAAAAATGAAAAATAAAATGGAGATTTTCAGCATGTTTTGCTTTTTTATTACTGAAAAAGTAAAAATGCTGTTCAAGCAAGAAAAAAGTTATGTGAAGTGTAGAAAGAAGATATGTTAACAGAATAATGCCAGTGCCAAAACTGGTTTGCAAAATTTCATTTTGACAATTTTGATGTTAAAGATGCACCACTTGTGGGAAAGTTAGTTAAAGCTGATGATGACAAAATAAAGGTATTGGTTGAAGCAAACTGCTGAATAACAACATGAAAAATTGCTACATGATTGAATTTATTGAATTCAACTGTTCATGACCAGTTGAAATGTTGATATTTAGGTTCCACATGTTCTCAAAGAAATTTTGCTCCATTGCATCAATATCTATGATTTGCTGCTCAATTATGAAGAAAAGATCCCTTTCTGTAGCAGATCATAACTGTTGATGAAAAATGGATCGTTTACAACAAAGTTGAACGCAACGATCATGGAGCAGAAGAAATGAACCGGCTCAAAGCACTCCAAAACCCCATATTCATCAAAAAAATGATGCTCTTTGTTTGGTGAAATTTCAAGGGAATTGTTTTTTTTGAGCTTCTTCCAGACAATTCCACAATTAATTCAGATGTGTACTGCCACCAATTGGACAAATTGAGTGATTTCATCAAACAGAAGAGGCCAGAATTGATTAATAGAAAAGACATAGTGTTTCACCGTGACAATGCCAAACTTCATACAAATTTGATGACTCGCCATAAGTTGTTACAGCTTGGATGGGATGTGCTACCATACTCATCCAAAGATATACCCATCCAATATGATGGGTATATCCTTGGATGGGATATACCCATCATATTTGCCATATCTGGCACCCTCCGATTATTACTTATTCCGGTCTTTACAGGATTCTTTACATGGCAAAATATTTAGTTTAAATGAGGACATCAAAAATCACTTGGTTAAGTTTTTTGCAAGCAAAGATCAGAAATTCTACAAGCATGGAATCATGCTACTACCAGAAATATGGCAACATGTGTTGGACCAAAATGGTCAATATATAATTAATCAAAATATTTATATACTATAAAAAATTGTTATTCATTTTCATGAGAAAAATGAAATTACTTTCTGAACAACCTAATAAATATTAGTATATCAGTCACTTAGAAGCTATCATAAAAAAAATAAGATTATATTAGGGCAATGAAACAATGTAAAGTCTGACATTTCTGAATAAGAATCAGCTTTACAAACAAACACAAATAAAAATAAGACACGAGTGCATCTGAGTGGGCAAGTCTGGAAACTATGTACTAGTAGGTACTCATATTCATGTTTGATTCTGTTCTCGTGGTAAATTAGTTTAAAATGATCTAAATGAAAGTGTTGTATTAGTCAAAACTGTGTTAAGCAAATTTTGACTGATGCATAATAGTATTAATACTATATCATGTATAAGTGAATTTGTCATGTACTGAGTTCATGAATATAGAGAAATTATAATAAAAGGTCTTATATTATTATAATTATTATATTTATTGTAAACATAAATGACAAATGCTATGAAATTAATTTTGCATTTAATTCTTTTAATCTGTGTAATAAAAAGCATTTTTCATCCATATTGCCAGTTAACAGCTTTTATATCATTGACCAACTCGATTTGTTTGACTCAAAACTTCATAGCAGCATAAGACAAAATTGTTTTAATATGAAAATTTTAATTGCATTTAATTTACTTAAAATAGCTTTACAAATTAATAAAGGTTGAACAAAATAATGTTTAAATAAAATAGATAATAATAATAATATTGTAACTAACTAATTAATTAAAAAGTTTATGTAATATACTTATGATGACCATATTTTTTTGGAGACAATAAAGGATAAATCAGAAATTGTTTCATAATAAGAAAAAACAGGTTGCATATACAGGTATTGTTTCACTAAAACTGAAAAGCCTTATAACATTTATTATAAAATATAATAAACAACACATTATTTTAATCATCCTGCATATAATATTGATTTTGTTGGCCTTTACTTTGTGAGACACGGAACTCGGGCTGGATGTAAGGTGTCACTCTATATCTCTTCATCAGAAATAATTGGAAGAAATTTAAACAATCATATTATTATTTAAAAAAAAAATAATTTTGATATTTCATAAGAATGAACTTTTTTAATAATCGGATTTGTGTTTTAAAAATTCATAAAATTCTATACATGTTATGTCAAAGTTGCATTTGGCATAAATACATACTTCCAAAATTTTGATTTTTAATTTGGTTTTCTCAATTGTCCACATATTATTCACTAAAGAAAATACCTATTCAGTGGGACATTAGATCCAGGAAGAGAAAAGCAAAATTTGGGGATTTTTAAAATGTTTTTAAACTATATGTGTTTGTCTGTGGAATATTTAAAAATTTCAATCGTCTACATTGTCAGAACTCGTCATTTTTCCACTATTCTTCAATCTTTTCATGAGTGACATACAGAGCTGAATTTGCATTTTTAGGGGCTCTAGGATGAGCAAGGCTTTGGGGCCCCTAAAAATTCAAATCAGCTACGTCTAATTTTAAAGGCTCCTTATAACTTGTAAGGAACCTTTAAAATTTTACTTTCTATCTATCACTTTAATAAAAATTCATTTTTTCTTATTAAAAGTTTATAAAAGTTGAAAACTGTTTGATAATTTTGGGGCCCTTAGAATTGCGGGGCCCTAGGATGCGGTCTAGTCAGCCTATTGGTAAATCTGCCCCTGGTGACATAACACAGAACACAAAAAATGATACTGTCACAAAAAATGATGTCATGTTTAATATGTACCATCTGTTGTGTTCTGGTATTCAATTTTTTATTTCAGTTCACAAAATAAAGGACAAAATGGCCATTTTAGGAAAAAAATAAATCTAAAGGACTGCCCTCTTAAATAAAGGATGTATGGTCACCATAATTATACTGCATAAGGATTGTTTAAATTGGCATTCATAACATATGTGAAACCAAAAATTTAAATGTATGGTATGTGCTTTATACCTAGTAGTATTATAGAATTAATATATTTTTTCAGATTAAGATTTGGTTCAAATATAAAAACAACACTAACTTAATTGAACTAACAAATGCTTTATTATTAACACATTGCTGCTATTCAGGTGCAGTGGGGTCAAATTTAGGTCATTGCAAAGAACTGCCATTTTATGATGTTTTTCAATTTGTTTATTGTTTTGCATACACTAGTTTGCTTACTTTTTCATTGAAGAAAAATTTTTAGTTTTAATTTTTAAAAAATCAAGAGAATTTATTTCATATAACAGAACAAAAATGAATCTTGTGCTATATTTCATAAATTTTTAATTAATTGTTGAAAGAGTGAATATTAGCAGTTATTCTATATTGTAACAATAAAAAGTAAAGAATTCTGGAATATTTAAAAATTTTTAAATATTTTATTATAATTATAAGTAATCATATTTACTCAGGATAAAATAAATCTGATATAATAAACAAATTAATATTTATTAAATATAGATTAAATGAAATTTTATAGATTTTAAAATATTCACACACACACACACACACACACACACACACACACACACACACACACAAAATATTTATTTTTAATTAAAAATTTTAAATTTTATTATATATAAATTATAAAATAAAAAAAAAAAAAAAAGGTTACACAGAAAAAGAATATTATAAAATCCAGGCAGTAATACGTATTTAACAGTGTATGCAGATCAAAAAGAAAGCTGGACCAAATATATTATTACGACCAACTGATAGAAACAATACATGCAACCTATCTATATATATATCTATATCTCTTTACTTGCTAAAGAGCTGTATTGACGTAATTGTAGTATTAAGCAAGTTGTTTCTGTGTGTTTTGTATATATCTATATCATATGCTTAAAAAGTTTTATTAATCAAAAATTGACTAACTGCTCCCAAGCCGTAGGAAAATTGTCTATATCTTTCTTGTTTAACTATATCTTCTATAAGCTTTCTTTAATCTTTAAGTAGTATGTAGATTGAGAGTCTGTGTACCACTCATGTATTTAAAAAAATTGGCATAATTAGAATTTCCCTAAATCATTAGATTCATCTTGATGCATTCATTACATTTTGTAAAACATGAAAATCACCTATAAAGAATATTGCAGACTATCAGTTTGTATGAAATCATTCCCATTTTGGACATATTGTAATATTTATAATTAATAATTCTTAAAAATAAATCAACATTTCATGGTATGGTAATCACTAGTTTCACATTGTATTCTGGTATGTGTAAACAAAGACATTAAATTTCTGATTATATTTATATAAGAAATGACATTAAAAAAATAATTGCTTAGTTTTGTTAAAAATTTCATTAGGGGTTAGTTTGAATTAAGCCACTGAATTACACAGGATCAGTGGCCACTTTTAGATCTTCTATAAGCTGGTCAACATCTATAATGTAATCAACTGCAAGGTTGAGGGATTCAACAGCCCTGCCAGATCTGGATTCCCCTTACATATCCAGTTTGAATCTACATTCTCCAAAAAATGGCAAACAACTGCTTTACCATGCAGCCATTTGGATGATACTAGAAACTTGGACAAATGAAAATAATTCAAACATTCCATCATTATTTTTATATGTCATTTTTTATTTTTAACTATATTTTATGTGGGTAAAAATTCAAAAACATATTCAAAAATTCACTCTGTCTTTGCTATTTATGATGATTAAATAAAATTAGTATTTTCCCTTAAAGAAAAAGCTTAAAAATATAATACTGGAATCAGAATTTATGATATATGCATACTTCATTTTCAATTAGAGCAAAACAAAAAACTGCTGTTTATTATTTTAAAGTATTTTTTTTTTACCTTCTATTATTCTTGTTGTTGTTGTATATTAATAAGATACAAATTTTCTTCATTTTAAATAATAAAAATCAAAATCAAATTTATTAGACACTACTGTACACTATTAATTTTTAAAAATATATTGAATATTCTGAGTTCTGGTAATTGGAGAATGTAATCTCCATTTATAACATTTCACTTATAGAGAATTATATTCTGAGTTATGACTGATTCAAATTATGACCAAAATTACTGAATACAACCCTATCGAAAATCAAGGACCACTTGGATTGATTAAATAGATTAAAAAAATATGAAATGTAAGAGTTGCTAACATTTTATTAGGAATCAATAGCTTCAATTTTGATTAAATGAAGATTATTTAATTCTAAAATGTTAAGTGAAATATATGATAGCAATCTATTGTTTAAAACATTTTTCTAAGAAACATTATTAGATGTATATTAAATTTTATTTAAAAAATAGCAATTATATAATAAGTCTGAATGATTTTTATTTTTAACAACATTATTGCATAAGATGATAAAGTGAGCAAACTAGCACTGTTGACACTAGAGTCCCAACAGGATTTGAATAATGCATACTGTCCCTATATCCTAATAAATAAATAAATAAAAAGCTTATATTAAATTGATAAGTCAAAAAATTTGCATTTTTCTTTATAATACTGTACCTATTTGTTATTTCTCTCTTTGATATTCATTCTTTTGGTTATCAGTCAATTATTTCCTATTTATTCATTATTTGTCCACTTTTAATCTTTTATTCTTACTAATTCTTAGCCAACTACCAGTTATGGAAAAAGTGACCGTTATATAAATTTTGAGGATTGAGACATGGATTAAATTTTAGTTCTATGGGTAAAAAAACCAAAGTTATTTTGCATAGCAAATCCAGCTGACAGTGTTTTATATTGAAATTTACAAAATGTATATTGCCTTATGTAAAACTCATTTTAATCTTAAATAAAATGATATCATTGCTGTCCAACATCTGCCGGATACTAGTCAGTGTACAGTATAGTATTTATAAATTTTTAAAATAAGATTTTTAGACTTTTAAAAAATTCTTTTATATTAGGCAGTCAGTAATTAATATGCAATTACATTATAATGAACCATTTGCACTAATTAAATTCTCAGGTACCAGTACAAATTATAAACCACACTGTAATGAATCTGATATTAAGTAAAGACTCATTATGTGAAATATTCTTCTATATTTTTTATTTAATTTATTTATAAACAATATGTTTATTTTCATTGTCACTTCATTCTGATTCAGCCAAAAATTAATACTGATCAAAATTTCAAAACATTTTGTTTCATTATAAAGAATAAATACTATATAGCTTATCATTAAAACTATTTCATATCTTCAAATATTATTTAATATTTTTTAATCATAACATATAATAAATAAAATAAAATCTGTATCATAGCTTTTTACATCATGCATTTGTACAATAATATAAAATGTTCTTAAATAAATTTTAACGTAGAATCATAAAAAATTGGAGACAAAACTAAAGTAAACAAAATAAAAATGAAATTTTTGAAACATCTAATAAGAAAACCAATCCCAAAGTTTCAATCACTGATATTGTAAATCTGTGTATTGAACAAAAGAGATAATATTTATAATCAATATATTCTACAGAATTTATCATATTTTCTTATATAAATTGTAAATTTATATGCTTTTTTATGCAATTTGAGCATTAATGGTTTTATTTGGATCATTACAAAATGCCACAAAGCAATATGATCTCTATGGATAATCGCTACATGCTACAAAGCTATGATCTCTATGGATAAATGGCATATTGTTATAATAAATTGTTTAAAATAATAATAATATTTTTACTAATATCAATCACATTTTCAATTATATTTTATAATACCGTATTACTTCGAGTTTAAGCCGCCCTTGAATTTAAGCCACAGTAGGATTTTAAAATTGGAAAAAATAAAAATGATTTTATAATAGGTATTGAAATAAGAAACATTTTTGTTTACTTAAATAGGTACTAATATACATAATAAGCTGAAAAATAAAAATGATTTTATAATAGGTATTGAAAAATAAGAAACATTTTTAAAAAAAAAAAGATTTTATAATAGGTATTGAAAAATAAGAAACATTTTTACTTAATCTACATAATAAGCTACCGAATAAATTGTAATCAACGATTGTAATATTATGCGCATACATAGAGTGTAAAACAACGCCCGAATGTTGGGGAGTGGGATCTCGAGAGAAATAAGATGTTAAAATATTCGCTTTGAATTTAAGCCACACACAAATTTTGCGTTTTAAAAATCCGAATAAAAAGTGCGGCTTAAATTTGAAGTAATACGGTATATAAATAAATTTCATAATAGAAGAAAATATTTCATCATAAATTTACATTATGCTTAATACTTTAGCAGAAAGCACTAAATGATGGGACTTTTGGCATCTTTTAAATTTTACTTTTAATCAGACATTTAAATCAAAAACTTGAATAAAAGTCTATCTTAATTTTTTATTTTTGATATTTTAAAAAAAATATCAACTTATATTAAAACTAATACTGAATTATCAGGTTTCTATGTAGAGTCAGAAAGAATGTCGATTTGTTCATTTTCTGGAATGCCCCATAGGGCTGGAGGGAAAATAATAATAATAAACAAAAAACCTTGTAGTACTAATATTTTATAGCAATTAAAGTAAAATATTCTAAAATAATAAACAGAATAATCAGAAATGCTAAATTATTTGCTAAAATTTCTGAATTTTAAATTGAGGATTCTAAAGTGCCAGATTTTGACTATACTATATCCCTGGTATTATCCAAGATAAATATAACTATACTCCTGATTATCCAAAACAACATGAATTACCTGACCTGAAAAATAAATTTTTTTCTCTTAATAAATATTGTTTAATATTCTAACTAGGAAGAAAAAACAGAATATAATAAAATATTTTATATATTTTCTATATGCTTATTTTCTATCTTTTTTATTTTAATTGATTTTATTAATGAAAATTCGTCTTCTTTCCCAAGCTGCAGCTCTGAAGTTACCAACTAGAAGTGATGTACATGTACAATGTATGTCTCCTCTTGCCTTGCCAGTGGCTGCTTTACGTGGTGTTGCAATTCAGAGAGGGCGTGCAAGAGGAGCACTTGCCACAGCTTTCGCAAGACATGCTTCACCATTATCAGCTGCTGCAGCAGCAACTGCTCTTCATGGTTATACTCCGTAAGTAGTTTCATTTAATTTTGAAAATATAAAATATTAAAATGTTTTTGGTATATGAATTATTATCTGTTCTGTGTTTTTGTATAAAATAAAAAAAAAAATAGAAAATTTAGATAGGTAAAGTTTCATAGAATAGAAATAACAATCATTATTAGTGATAGTTTGAAAGCCAAAACATCATAGTATTTTCAACTAATGCATATTCATTCAATAAGTAAGCATACATAATATCAAATGGAACAAAAGAATGAATAAAAATTTAAATTAAGTGTCAATTTATTTGTTAATAATTTTCTTAATATAATAATTATATGAAATTTGTATAAATTTTCAACAATAAATTTTTAAACCAAACTTTAAGGGAATCACTCAAATAGAACCTAACACTGCCAAATTAATTCCTTGATATATTTTTAATGATAATTTTAATAAATTGAAAGAATTTAGACTAATATTAGCATCATCTTGAAATTAATAAATACAGTAATGATTTAACAAAGTGGCACCATCTATGAATTAATGATTAAACTAGAATTTTTAATTAATTTATCTAAAGAAAAATCAGCCTCAGCCCAGGATCAAAGTGGGGACCTTTGAGTTACCTTCCCAATGCCATAATTGCTAAACCATTGAGGCTATGCAGTAGATTGACTCTTCAGACATTAATATTAATTTAAAATTATTTTCTGATCATAGACATCAGACTCTGCTGATAGATCTAATCCTGACTTGGCTTTTCTAGTTTAATTGTTAATTCATAGATTGTGCCACTCTTTCTTTAATCATTAGCGTATTCATTAATTATGAGATGGTGCTAACATTAGTTTAAATTCTTTCAAATTATTAAAATTTCCATAAAAAATATATCAAGGAATTAATTTGTCAGTGTTAGATTTCTATTTAAATTTCAGAAATTATTCTCTTACAGAAATAATCAGTTTTCATTGAAATTTTTAAAATTATTAATTAAGTTTTATTTAATAATTTTCTAAAATGGTCTTGATTTTTGTAGTTTCTTATTTTTTTTATCACTATCAATATAGTTATCAATAAAGATATACAGTTGTACAGAGTTTTGGCTCCTCGACTTATGGCATTTCAAACTTGCGTACATTTTGAATTGCTATCATTCTCCAAAGTTTCAATGTTTAATTTGGAGTTATGGCTCTTCAGTAGCAAATTTTTGAGAAAAAAAAAGGTTTACTTTTTCAAAATAAAGCCTTCAGTATTTCTTTTAGTTATAAATGCTTCATTTATGTTAATTAAGTACATACATGAAAATTTCAGTGCATTATATGCATTAATAAGTGAAAAAGACAGTGCTTCAATTTATAGACATTATGGTATCAGTCTGGAACCTAAGGTGATATAACTCCAAGATTTGCCTGTATTGTCAAAAAACAGCAACTAACAGCAATATAAATTATTCTGTAATATACAATCAATTCTCGTTATTCGCGGTAGTTATGTTCTGTAAATTCTTCGCAAATATTGAATTAGCAAATACTGAACCATTGTGCCTATGAGAAATGTAGAGTTAGGTGCCTGCGAACCTTTCTTCCCAACATTTTCATCCTTGCTTTATGTGTGTTTTTCTGTTTAAAAATATCTTATTTAATGTGTATTACAGCACTTACAAATAATTACAGTATATGCACTATGCAATACTATATACAGTATTATAATCACAGTAATCTTTATTTAATGTTAAAATCACTAACAATGTAGTAAATAAAATCTTATTTTTGATGGGTAGTTGTTTGATGTTGCAGGATGCTTGATGCAGCAGCTGACACATTGTCTTTCTGAACTGCATTGAAAAACTGCGTCAGCCTTGTCTGCATTACTTTTTGCCTCAGATCTTCTAAAATTTCAGCGTAAGGAGCAAATGCATAGGAAGTTAGGTGCCTAAATTTGAGGCTGCGTTCAGGCATAGGGTCACATTCTTCTGTGGGATCTGCCGATGATATGAACAGACTTTACACTTGGTCTATGGGGTCAACAAGAATAAATAATGAGATTTTTCCGGCAAAACAATACAGAGACTACATTTGGTAACAAAAAACTTTCTTTATTAGAGAGAGAGAGTTTACTTTATATTGGTAACAGTATTTTCGCCAGTCAGCGGCAGTCCGTGAATGAGCGTGAAAGGTCTGCGAAAATTGATTTTGTGGTTACAAATAAATTTCCGCGAATAGTTGAATACGTGAATATGGAATCCACGAATAACGAGAATTGACTGTAGTTTGTAAATGTGATTACCAAAAATAGCCAAAATAACCAAATTAATATAAATAACTTAGTTAAATTAACTAACCTAAGGCCTAAATATATTAAATATAGTGAATGTTATGATAATTCATTATTTTTAAAATATTATTGAATTTTTAGATTTTGTCAAAAATTATGCATCAGTTTTTATTCCAAACTGTATTTCTGAAATGTTTAAATAGCAGATTATTAAAGTTTTTCTTTATAAATATTTTATGGATATATTCCTAGGCAATATATCTAGAAAAATAATGGGACATCAAAAAAAATATATAGCATTTAACTAATACAATATGTCAGGCATGTCAAACTCATTTTAATTCAAGGGCCATTTAATGAGCCTGTAAGATTGTCGCATCTGCTGAAAAACTTCATTCCAACATCCAAGAGCTAATAAATTGTATGTTGTGTATAAAATAGTGTATTTTGTAATTTAGTCAATATGTATTGTGTATAAAATAGTGTATTTTGTAATTTAGGTATACAATAGTGTGGTGTATAAAATAGTGTATTTTGTAATTTAGTGTGTTATACAATAGTAACACATATAATAAAAAAATAATATAATATATCTCTCTCACCTCACCTGTTAGGGGAGAGGGTTGGGGACCAGTAACAAATTAATCTATTTTACATAGTCTTATATGGGAAATGTTGTCCTGCAATTTGACAGTTTCTCAATTTGACATTACTTCGGCGACAGATTAGTGTTGAATTGCAAGACACCATTGTACTATTATACAAGTAGGCCTCGATTAGCGTGAGTTTGAATAATGTGATATTCGATTATTGCGACTTATAAAAATGATACAATTTTTCACTTAGTGCGAGCAAATATTCGATTAATGTGAGTTGTAAGCATAGACCAGTCTTACGAACAAAGGTATGTCCCCTTTTCTGATGTCAATTAACAAATTAATGCTAATTTTCGGTTAGTAAAACTGGACGAGGAGCATTCCAAGAACAGTCACTTGGCTTTGAAGGGGTGAAACACCAGAAAGATGGGCATTTTTGCCATTAGCTATTTAACATTACTATTATTTAGCTTTGTTATCGTATACATACAGTATAGTACAGAATTTTCTCTTTTAAAAAGTATCAAAATGGATAAAAGGAAGAACACTTTTGATGATGGTATGAGACACAATTCCTGGTAAGTTATTAATTTAGATGATGAACAACAATGTAAAATATGAAAATAAATATTTCTTAAACAGTATTGTGGTTATTCATCATGAGGTTGGCTAATGACCGGAATCTCACAAAGCAAGAACCAATTATCATATTTTACATATAGTATTAATACTTCGAATAGTGCAATAAATTTGTGGGTCCCATTATTCACATTAATAGAGGCTTACCTGTATTTATATCAATAACACTAAATATACACATAAAAAATGTTTATTATGTGGTATATTTATAGTGTTATTGATATAAATATAATAGTAGTCCTGCTCAAAGTGCTATAATTGTTTGGAAATAAGTTTTTATCAATAATCAGTCCTATACAGCACTAAAGCAAGTAGAATATTTTTTATTGTGGCATAACGTTTTCGAACCATATGCGGTTCCTCATCAGTGCCCCACATACAAAATAGAACATTAACTGAATTTTATCTACAATGTGTTTATTTTTCAAATGCAAAACAACTCTATTATTTATTGTATTAATCTTTAATGCTATTAATTTTGTATGATATAAATTTTTTTTTTCATTTTTTTGGTTAATTTTAAAAACATTTAAGAATTATTAAAAACTAGCATTTAAAATTTTTAATAATTATTATATTAGATATATTTATTTTATATCAATAAATATGCTTAAAAATATATTGGAACAAAAATATTATATGTTGGCTTAACAGTGAAATTTAAATTTTTTAATCTCAATATATCTTATAAAGAGAGATTTATAAGAGACTAGCAAAGTGTGCTAGGCATTGCTTGGACTTAGTTTGGAAACATATATAGTATATTAGGAAAACTTTGATTTTAATTACTTGCATGTTGATTTCTTCTGTTTCAGTCATTCAGTGGTTCTTTAATACAATTCTCTTAATTTCCAGAAAGTTCATGAACTTATGAGTCTTTGTCTTTCCACTCTTTGATTTGAAAAAGATTTACTGTACTTGAAATATTGAAACACATAATGCTGTGAGATTGTGTACTATATATCTATTAAATATTTGGATCTTTTTATCCATCTTCATTGTATTGTTCCCATGAAGAATTTTTTTTAATTAGAAAATTATTTCATGCAGTGATTTCATTTGTTATTTCAAACCTCATGTTAATTGAAATGCTATACTATTATCATCAAATTAATTGAATTACAACTGATAGAAATTATTTAGTCTTTCTGAATTTATTGAAATATAACATCAGGAGATCATTTATCAATATTATGTGATGATGATATCATCAGCATGCTTATGGGACATCATATAGTTGTTACATCGCAACAATATCATGGGATCTTGTGACAGCATCCTGAACAGAACCTAAACTGCCAAATTAATCATGGACACTTTTAATGAAAAATAAAATAAATTTTAATAATTGGAAAGAATTTATACTAATGTTAGTACTAACTCATAATTAATAAATACACTAATGATTAAACAAAAGTGGTGGCATCTATGAATTAATTATTAAAGTAGAATTTTTAATTAATTTATCTGAAGAAAATATCTGCCTTAGCCTGGAATCATATTTGAATTTTTCATTTGAAGTTTGGTTTATATTAAGATGACATTCTATATTCAAACAAAATCATTTTGGCTATATAATTTAATTATTATAGCATTTGGAATCAGTCAGCTGATGATCATGATGACATCATATAGTCATGGTAATGACTGCTCCCATTGTTATAGTAATGACTACTCCCATTGTTATGTCAAAATGACATCATATAATTGATTATAGCATTTGTAATCTGTTGGCTTTTCCTATCCAATTTTATCATTGATTTAGCCAGCATATAATGCCATGATATCATTATCATAGCAGTGACATGATGTCATAGTAATAGCATTCATTGTTATGTCGATGTCACCAATGACATTATACCACTGTTGTTGTCATGTCATCATCCCAAATTCAAACATCATTCTGAGGAATTTGTTTCTGGGTCTTAGTTTTTTGCCGATCTTAGCTGTTTCTGGTTTGTCTTAGTTTTTGTTTCTGTATCCTGACTAGTCCTTTTGTTGTTCACTTTTGGTGTATTGCTTGTTTTTTGTGGTTGTCTTGTGTTGTTGTTGTTGTCTATATTGTTTGTTTTTATCTCTTTTTTTTCTTTTCTTTCTCTGTATTGTTCTACATCCTAATTTAACTTTTTTTTTCGACTTATCAGCAACTGAGTGATATTACTCCCTTTGTGCCATTTGGGCTTTCCTTACTTTTGGTTTTCCATATTTGGCCATCAAAACTGGTATCATTCAGTTGTTGATGGTATAGCCACTGCATTTTTTTTCTTTTCATTTTATTTTTTTGTATACTAAAATATTTTTTTTTTTTTTGCATTCAATTACTATTAAGCATTAGAGAAAGAAATTTTCTAATCTTTCCTTTCTTATTCCTTCTTCTTGTTATATGTTGTTTGTTTGGGTATGTGAATGAACATTTATCTGTTTTCAAAATAGCAGTTTTCAATTATATATAATAAAATTTTTTATACAATACAAAACATAAAATAGCATAAGCTCTCTCAAGTATAATGACATTTTTTATAAACACTTCTTTGAGTCCCTTAGTTTTCTTTCTGAATGGAAAGGGACTCTAGCTTTGACTTGTTAATTAAATAAAAAATAAATGTCCTTAAGAGTCAAACTGTAATAATTTTTTGATTTATTGACATCTCTCTCAGAAATAGTATAAAGGTTCAAACATATGAATGAAATAAAATATGGAGATAATGGTTTGGAATCCAAAAGAATGCTGTTAGGCATATTGATGACAATGGGTGAAAAACTGTTAAAAAACAGATGGGAGAGGAACATTACAATCACATACCAGTCAGATATTGTGGCTTTGAGAAAAAAAATATTACACTATTTTTTAGTTTCAAAAAATATTTTTTAAATCTATAGTTGCTAATGATTATTTTTGGCATAAACGTATGCAAAAATAAATAACAAACACTTTAAAAATAATCAATGAAAATTTAATTTATATATTTATGAAAACTTTTGAAGTAAATTTCAACAAAACCTTTTTAGAAAAAATTATTTATTTGATATGAATTAAACATGTGCTGCAATAAATTTTGAGGTTATCATGCAATTACTTTTCAAAAATTCATATTTATATACTGTATGTGTATAGCATGATTTGCCGGATTTGCATTTTTGGGGTCTCTACTACGAGCAAGGCTTTGGGGCCCCTAAAAATTCAAATTAGCTACGTCTAATTTTAAAAACTCCTTGTAACCTATAAGGAACCTTTAAAATTTTACTATCTAGCACTTTAATAAAAACTCATTTTTTCTTATTAAAAGTTTATCCTTTAAAATTTTACTTTCTATCTATCACTTTAATAAAAACCCATTTTTTCTTATTAAAAGTTTATAAAAGTCTTTAAAATTTTACTTTCTATCTAGTTCTTTAATAAAAATCCATTTTTTCTTATTAAAAGTTTATAAAAGTTGAAGAAACCTTTAAAATTTTACTTTCTATCTAGCACTTTAATAAAAACCCTTTTTTTCTTATTAAAAGTTTATAAAAGTTGAAACTGATAGTTCTGGGGCCCCTAGGACGTGGCCTAGTCGGCCTATTGGTAATCCATTTTTTCTTATTAAAAGTTTATAAAAGTTGAAAATTGATTGATAGTGGGGGCCCCTAGAATGGAGGGACCCTAGGACACGGCCTAGATGGCCTATAGGTTAATCCGGCCCTGGGTGTAATCACGATTCTGGGCATTCAATGATTCGGATTTTCTTTGTTTCAATTTTGATAAAGCAAACATTTGATTCTAAAGATGGTATAAAATATAATTTTTCATATTTGGTAATATACCAAAATACACTACTTGATATAGAAATAATACCTGTATTTATACCATAAAATTTTCTCTGAAAAGCAAAAATAAAAAAAAACTGATGAACTATTACAAACCTGTACTTAGTACCTATATAAGACAAATATATCAAATATCGGCCCATATTGATTACTATTAATTTACTGAAATTTTAAACATTTTATTAATACTTTAAAAAATTTTTCTTGTATGTTTATACGAAGAGGATACACGAAGTCGCCATATTTATTGACGGTACATCAGTAACGTGCTCTTAGTAAAAAAAGCGCGTTGAAAATGTCTAAGCAGTTCACCACGGATTGTACAGATACGAAACTGCGGCCAATTTTAAAACTCAATTTCTATTGCAACAGCCAGACTACAGATTACATTTATACAGATGTTTCACTCAGCACATTTAGTAGAAATTTCAACAACGGTAGCGCCCTCTTCGTTATGTTATATTTATAATTTTATATTATTAAAAAATGTTTGTACATTTAACTATATTAATGTCCGATTTTCAAAATTATTAAATAATTTCGTTTAAATTTAAAAATTATTGTTTGCTGAATTAAAATCACGTAACACGTATAACATGGGTTCTCAAGTTTGAACTTAGGCTGGTATTTGTGCGTTCACTCGAGTTCAACTCAACCCTCACTTAACCGAAGTGTCACTTACTCGTATTCTCTCGCTTCGGAATGAGATGTACCATATTGAATACGCATGCGCGTTCTCGCTAAATGTAAGTGCGGTCGGCCGGATTGGCCGCGTGGAAACGCTTCGGCTTTCCACTCTGGAGGACCCGGGTTCGAATCTCGGGTCCCACCCCCTTGAAAATATTTATCATGGGGTCCGGGCCCGGCCCGTCGA
>AYEL01084624.1:0-43011 GCA_000484575.1 Olivierus martensii
TATCACTGTATTGAATTTATTTCAGTATTTAAATCTCATTTCTCGACATTGGGATTGGAATGGAACATGGCACCTGTTTTAGATCTCTACTCTTTTGGTGGCCAAACAAACTGACAGAATAGAACTTGGCCCATTTTTTTACATTTTTGTTTTTGGTGGATATCAGTACTTTTTGCTAAGTTGTTATATTGAATAAACAGGCTAAATAAATAATAATCTGAGCTAGAGAACTTGGCCATTTTTCACATTTATGTTTTAGGTGAGATATCAATACTTTTTGTTAAGTCTTTTATTAAACAAACACGCTAAATAAATTATAATCTATGATAGCTAAATAATTCTTGGCGCCATGCCATTTTTTCCTTTTAACCGATGTTTATGAATTATCCGTTACGTATTAATAGTTTTAATACAGGAGACAAAGTATGTCTTCGGCCGGAACCACGGAAATATTTCGTAATAACCGATATATTCATTATATTCACCAAAATATTCATTAAAAAAGATTGCTATAAGGCGATGCTGCACTGCCAGATGCGACGCGCTTAATCGCTTGGAGTGAAGTAAATAAGTCACAAAATAATTGAAAAGTTGGCATTTTCAGAATTTTTCCTTTATCTGTATCCTAAGGCTTATACTGGTGCTAAATTTCAAGTTTCTATGTCTACGGGAAGCACTATATAATTTTGATGAGTGAGTCAGTGCTCAAATTTGCGATTTTCTGGGGCCTCTATCTCCTAGCGACTTTGATATTAAAGCTTGAAATTTTTACAGGATAGTGAGAGACTAAAGCTGAACAACATATACAATTTTCGTTTTATAGCTTAATCGGAAGTGAAGTTATGGAGATGGCAAATATGGCCTAAGTTGGTTCGTGTAAATATATACACGGTGTGCTCCGCGCGAACCGAGTCCGCGCGACCCGGCGCACTGCCGTGCGCCTTGACATTGATGTGAAAATTTGAACAATTTTATTTTTCATCGAAAATAGCAACCCCGTGGCCTAATTAGCAAATATTAGGTTTCAGTATAACATATTGATTAGAACCCACTCCAGAATTCTGAGTAACCAGTATGATTACTACCTTCGCATAAATTTTAATTATGTATAATAACGGAAAAAAGAATTCTGTTTGGAAATTTAATTTAATTTTTTTTTAATTGGAAAAAAGAATTTGAATCGGTGCCTATCAAGGTATATAGATATACGGTAGAGCGACTTGGCTGCGCGAGAAACGGCTTCTGCGCATGACGTCACCATCGAGACACTTTCTCAGCCGCTACAGCTGGTGCCTATGTTGTTGAATTTAAAAACACAACTTTACAGATTAATATGAATTTATTAATAAAAAAAATTGCATTAAGAAATTTATTAACAAGTAAAGTATTAGATATATATACGAGAATAGCTATTTTCGTTGTAAAAAACCGTTTTTTTTTCCGGAAACTTCCGCTCATATTGAGAGATTTACAGTTAACAACACATCATTCGTGTTAGAAGTGCAGGCATCATACATTCCTATACATTTATTGCTTATCATTTAGCACCACCTATTGTCAATAATATAAAATAAAAATGATCAAAATTTAAGAGATATATTGCTAACCTGAATTTGCTCCTATAGATTTTAAAACGTAATATAGGTTATAAATTATATAAATTAATGTATAAATTAATTGCATTTGAATATTACCCATGCACATTGGTATTTCCGCTAATGTTTGAAGTGCAGGCATATTTCATTGCTTATCATTTAGCACCACCTATTGTCAATAATATAAAATAAAAATGATCAAAATTTAAGAGATATATTGCTTACCTGAATTTGCTCCTATAGATTTTAAAACGTAATATAGGTTATTAATTATACAAATTAATGTATAAATTAATTGCATTTGAATATTACCCATGCACATTGGTATTTCCGCTGCTATATAATAATTACAACTACATAACTATATTAGTACAGTCCTGACAATATGATTACCAATTATTTTAAAATTTTTTGACATTCGACATACAGATTATGCCATTGAAGAAGATTTTGATGATATATAATTTATTCGTTCGAAATTAAAGGACAAGTTTTAGAAGTAGGCGATTTCAGTTCTTTTCGGAACTGATTTTTTACCAAGTTAATGAGCACTATGAAATAAGATTATATTTAAAATTTGATAAAAAAAATCTATAATTTTCGCCAGTTTATTATTATGCAAGTTCACTAACTATAGAATTAATTTCATTAAAATCGATAGAAGTAAAGAAATAAATGTTAATATGATACGGAATAATCTACTGTATTTTTGGATTGATGTTGTAAGATTGAGCAATTAACAAATTCTTTGTAACAAAGGAAAAACGAATTGTGGAAATATAGTCCTGTATCATGTTCTTAAATCATTCTGAGTATGTCACAAATATACTTGTGACATACACTTTCGCATTGATGATTCTGAGATAAGCAGGGGACGTCCAACCTCTTTAGCTAGAGGCGAAAATAGATAAAATGCTTTAAGGACCGTAAACGCAAGAGAAGAATAGTTTTTTTTTATCACATTATAGACATTTTTCAGAATAGGGTTATATTTTTTGTTGATAAAATTATTAGCATTATTATTATTATATTGAGGATAACATAGTAAACAAGTTTCAATATTCAATGCATTTGACAGATATATAAAACATCGGAAATACAAAACCGTAAAACAAGAAAAAGGAATAAGAATTGCTGAAACTAGTCCTGCATTTTGTCTTTGCAAAATTGTTCTTGAATATTATCAAATATACGTGTAAGCTACGTTTATAGACTCATAATATATTTTAATATTACATTTTTTCAGAAAAAACTGATTCATTACATATCATACAAATAGACTTACTTTTGATTTCAGAGGAAAAATATAATGAATTATAATATTTTTTCTAATGAGATATTCTGACTTCATCAACGATTTTTCGTTTCATATCAGAAACAGTTTCAGAGGAAAAATATAATGAATTATATTATTTTTTCTAATGAGATATTCTGACTTCATCAACGATTTTTCGTTTCATATCAGAAACAGAAACGGTCCTTGCCACTTTATTTTATTCATTTAAATATTCACATACATTTCGATTAGGCTAACAATTTTTATAATGGTTATCCTCCTCAGTCCTGGAGTTCCCTATAGGGAACACATAGGAAACAGGCATTTTAAAGTTTTGGGCCTAATCTATTTATTATCTTTCAATTCTTTTGTTTTGTTGTGCAACAACAACAAAAAAAAAAAAAAAAAGAAAGCGTTACAGTTAAATAACGAAAACCAAAAAAAACAGAAATTGAAAGAAATTTTTTAGTTTTAGAACTCTTAACAAGATGAGTAACAGTAAAAATTTGTAGTATGCATTACAAAATTTTTCTCGGGACTGAGGACCTCCTCAGTCCTGAGAAATCAAAAAGTTCTGAAAAATCAAAGTCATAAATAAGAATCTGTATTTTTTTGGATAGACAAATATAATGAACAAGTTCCAAACAATTCCTCTTTGAAGGACGTGTATAAAGAATGCGCCAACAGGCTTGTTAAAGATTTATTTGTTGTGTTATTAACTTATTTAAAAAATTTAAGTAGTTATGGTTATTTGAATTTATAAAATTTTAATTTAAGTTTTTGTTTGTACAGAAAATCTGACTTTTCACGCTTAATAGAAAATTAAAGATTGATAGCGAGAAATTAAATTAAAAATATATCTATAATTAAAAGCAATTATATAGTAATTATATATTTTTGTAATATATTCATTTTATCACACAATATTTTTAATTATATTATCTATATTACTGAATTCTTACTCCAAAATATAATTAAAAAAAATTAAATGTGATATGGCCCCCGGCAATCTTACAGGTTCATTAAATGGCCCTTGAATAAAAATGAGTTTGACACACCTGCTCTATAACATGGTAGTTAGGTTCCTATAAATTTTGTTTAGTACGAAATCGTCTTATATGGAATTAAGGTTAACGGCAAATTCTAAACCGTGTTAGAGCGAAACCATGTTCTATAAGTACCACTCTGTATGAGGATTGCGCAATTTTTTTATCTTTTAGTGTGAAACCGTGTTGTAGAAGCATCGTGTTATACAGAAGTTGCCTGTATATTACATTTTATGGAGTGTTAATTTTAAACAAAGATTTGATTAGACATGTCAGTCTTCATGATGACAATCTACACAATAGAAGGAACTGATCTGCATGTAACCTGTAGGCCGTGAGTTTGACATATAACAAGTTTAATTAAACAATGTTAAAATTGATATTTATGTTGACAATTGTTGATAAGTTACGTATACGTAATTAACTTTATTAAATATATTTATACATATATGCCTTTTAAAATACGAAAATAATGTTGAATAATGTAAATAATATTGTTTATATCAAGAATAAATAGACAAACTCTGGAAATGGTTTTCAATTAGTTATCAATCTTTGTCAGATATATTAAAATTGAAATTAAGCTTTTTAATTTTAATTTTATTGGTAAATAATTCTTGTAGGAGTTTTTATTTTTAATAAAGCATTATTTATTTGCTTAAAATGCAGCATTTTCCTACATAAGTACGAACCAAGCAGAGATCATTTATTCTGATGATTTAAAATGAATGTTTATATCTTTTTGAAATATTAAAAAATTTATCATAAATAACAGAAATCATAAAAGCAAAAATTATTTCATTATGGTTGTTTTACATTACTTAGGTATTATTTCTCTATGATCCTTCCGAAAAAATATGGCAGCCTGCTCAAATAATACATTTATATTGAATATTTTCAGTTTAAATTACTATAATAGAAACTGCAATTTTTTTATACTAAAAAACATGTTCAAAATTGATATAAAAGAAGTGATGTATTGTAGACATTTATTCATTTGATAATTTAACTGGATACATTAGAAAATAAAAGATAGCATTAAATTGTTATTCTAATAATATGTTGTCCATAAGTTCATAAAGATCGTGCCTGCAGACTTTGTGTCGGCCTACATAACACAACACATATATGATGCAATATTTTTACTATATAATTTAAAACCATTTTTCCAGTTATCCTTTTAAATTAGGTAATACCTTGCTTATCTATCATGTAATCATGTAACGAATAAGGAATGTATTTAATTTATTCCCTGTTCAGTAATTTTTTTTTATACAATTTTTAAAAACATTTATTTTAATTAATAAAAATTTTAATAATATTTAGTTTAAATCATCTTCACCAGAGGGCATGATACTACATTATAAGATTTCGTTCAACTTAAAATAATAGCTGAATATGTCAAAATATATAAGCAAAATTTATAATTATAAATATATTGACAGTTCATGAAAAATGAAGCAATATTTTAAAGAAAATTAAAGAAAAGAGGAAAAAAGATGCCTGAATAAAAAAAAACTACAGCAGAAAATGAATCATATTATATTATCGTTAATATAATTTAATAAATTGAAATATTTTTTAATTTTTATCTTAATCTCATTAAATAACAGTTATAAAAATTAATATTCAGAGATAATTTTAAAAATTTAAATACATTATTTCATATGTAATATTTACTTAACTGATATTAAAAATTCCTATTTTAAAAAATTAATTTAGTATGAAAGACAGTTTACTTACAACGCAATTAAATATCCATATTGTTGATTTCACTTACACGGACCAACCAAACCCCATCACAAATAAGAAGAAATGCTTGAAATTTAAAACCAACACATTAACTTTAAGAAACCCCACATCCTTTATACAACAACAAATTCGTTAAAAACATTCAAACCCCATCACAAATAAGAAGAAACGCTTGAAATTTAAAACCAACACATTAACTTTAAGAAACCCCACATCTTTTATACAACAACAAATTCGTTAAAAACATTCAAACCCCGAACATATCATTAAAATAATGACATCGATAATATGGATAAGATATATTATCTAAAATAACGATGTGATACATTAATTTTTTAAATTTATCATGGATATTTTCAGTTATCAAAAAAGTTAATGATAAGTTTAAAAAATTTTTCTATCTATATCTATTAGTACATTTATATATTAAAATGTTATACAAAATTTCTTAATGCAATTTTTTTTAATTGCATAGTTTTCCAATAAATATATTGAATTTTTAGGAATTTTTGAATTAAAAATTTAATTTTCGAATTAAATGTATTTAAAATTTATTTTGAAAGTTAAAATATTTTTATTTCTATCTTCAAATTAAATTTATATATTTAATATTACTAGCTTGCTGTCTAAATGTTTAAACAATTTATTATAAGTTGTTTAAGAGTAATTTATAGTAATTACATTTTAAAATACTAAAAATACAATTTCAACCAGACATAGTCTAGAGTTAAAAAAATAAAAGAAAAAGTTAGAAATTAACTGACAACACTTCAAAAGACATTAACCATATTTCACGGAGGTTAAGTCACAACACAAGGGAAGGTGAAACACGCTCAAGACACTAATTGACAGATATAGTCACAGAGGGCGGGCAGATGAGGCGTTCATACTGTCAAGGTAACATCAGTCCTACGTCTCTCGAGTGCAGTTACCGCCTGGTCTTCTACCATCCTACATTATATATTATTCAGGTGTACAAGGGACATACTCCACTCAACCCGATTAGATGTCTGCCCATTTAAAAGGTGGCAATTGAATTTGTGACAGACTCTCTCTCACCAACAGCTTTGTCAGGGTTGATGAAGTTTGACTCCTTAGAAACTGTAGCCATGAATTACAGTTACCGTCTCTTGGGTGTGCTGGAACATTACTTCCGCACTATTTTATTGCTCCAAACAGATGTGGTTGTTGTGAGATAATACAGGAAAAATTTTTTGAATGATAAAGTGATGATTTTCTTTTCGTCTAATTAAGTTCAGTTCTTACGAATTACTAGTTTACAACTTCTGTAAATGGACGGGATATCTGTTTGTATTGTTAATAAAAATGATTAAAATTCATTTATTCTAAAAAATACGCATTCTATATATCAATTTTTATATTTACATAATTTGTTCTTAAATATAAATAGTGTATAGTATAAAAAAAGTTGATATAAGAAAAACTGTCGTATAAGTACTATTGGAAATCTGGTGAGATAATATTGCATCAGGTTCACAGTACATTTTCAATATTTATAACTCTAAAAATCTCAAATCCACTTATTTCAATTGTTGAGCTTCAAAAATTAAAAAAGTCTCAACTACAATATTATTAAAAACAATTTTAGATTGTATTCAATTCAGCATTGATCGATTATGTTATATTTCAAGTATTAAAAAATTTTCCTAATATAATAATTTCGCTTAATAAATAATTATCTTTTCAAACAACGAGAAACAATAAAATTATTAATTATTTTTTTCAAACATTGAGAATTATTATTTATTGTAATAATAATTTGTTATAGATAATACAGTTTAGTATAGGGATTTATAACGGAGATGAGTATAGTATAATGGTTTATCAGGAGATCGTAAATTTGATAGATTATTAAAATTCAACACGAAGAGCGATCCGGAACAATTACTTTAAGAATACAATTAAAAATTAGTTTAATTAAAAACTGCGATTAAAAGGCTGATTATAATTCTCTAGCCATAAGCGATAAAACTTGAAGATTATAAAATAGAAAAAATGCTATATAATAAAGGGGCGTTCACATCTACGCTGTTTGATAGGCAACGTGTGGAATTTCGCGTCTAAACCATAATAAGCCATTAAGAAAATGTAAGGATGATACATCACCCACCAATTACCGAACCCCAACAATACACGTATTAATTGAACGAATGGTATGTCTCATTGCCCTTTATAAAAGATGGCGTAGGTATTAATACGAGCGAAGTGTGGACATGCCATCCACATACCAGTAGAATGACACGTGTGTGAGTTACATCTCTTGTTTCGAGGATAAAATCCCGTGTTGTGGGCGTTACCTACAAGAGATAGCACCGAGTTCATCTTCGTAGCTTACAGAATGAATACACGATCCCCTCCCCACAGATGACGCCATAAAATAACTATTTATTGATAAATGATCTCTATCATTCACCTAACGCGAACATCACTCTCACCTGAATGGGTTGGTTAGTCATTAATAAGATACATCTGTTATATATTAAAGAGGAATGTTTTCAGATGGAAAATAAACATAGAATTACTTTTTAATATTTTTAATACATATATAAAGTAATATAATAATAATAACAACCATCTGTTGTCTGATTCTCTTAAATTGCTAGACTAAAATCTGATTATTTAGTACGAAACAAATTTGTCTTTTTCACCATTAAATTGTCTGCATAATTTTAAATTATCATCATTTTTTTTTTTATTTTTAGCATTCGAAACATAAATTTGGCATCGTTAAAAATTGTAAGCAGAATATCTATTTTTGAACACAATAAAAAAAATTAACAGAAAAATTATGCGATGCTTTCAGAAATTATCCATTTATCAAGATGTTTATAATAATTAAATGAATCATTTTACAATAAAATAATATTATAATAAATTGCTATAATCTTCACTTGAAATGTTAAGCCGAAAAAAAAATTGAAAGCTTCATTTATTGATAGATCATTCGACTTCAAAACATAAATCGATTTCCTTCTCTATATATTTCTAGAATTTTTTCTTTCTTTTAACAATCTAAACAAGGCTCGAGATCATAAAGTAATTACACTCGCGAAAAAGTTTTCTATTCACACCAATTGGATGGATATCGGAAAAAAACCTCCTCTTCCAAAAGAAAGACGGAAAAAAAATGGATGAAAGAATCATGTGTGGACATTAAGGGAGTCGCTGTTATTAAATGTTCTATCGTCAACAATATCGCGTACAAGCTAAAGAAGAAGAAAAGATAGTGATGGAAACAGTTTGATATGATAAGACAAGTTTGTCGTTACGTTGTGTTCTGGTACAAGATAAATGTTCCATCCATCTCCACAAACTACTCAATAAATGCCAACCCATTCATTGTTGGTGTAATTCCCGGCCGAAGATGGATGGCAGATGCGGCGACAAAGTTGGTTGGGAGACACATACCACTATTTACGTTCCTCTATTGTCACCAATGTATGGGGTGACATATACCACGTGGCTTGTGGCTAACCACGTGTTTCGTAAGCTTGCATATTACAATGTTGACCTTATAGAACTATCTGTCATCGTTGGCAATAACAAACGTTATCTTTTCAAATAATTTAATTTCTACTGGATGTTTCAGTTATTGGAAAAATAAATTCCTAAAAAATCGTATAAATAAAAGTATTTGATGCATTTAATCCCTAAATAATTAATTAGCTTTATACATATAATACAATTTAAATTCAATTTCGTATAAATCGCATTTAATCCCTAAATAATTAATTAGCTTTATACATATAATACAATTTAAATTCAATTTTAAATCTTTTATTTAATTTATTAATTTATATTTCTTTTACTAATCTTCAAATTTTAATTGTAAAGAATAATTAAGCAAGCTTTTATTATATTTACAAATATAAAATGTCAAATAATCTAAATTAAAATTAAAATTTGTAATTATTGAAATGAAAGTTTTAAATTTAGCATTCATAGATGGCGCTGTTTTCGATAAATAAAGAAAATACCTTAAATTTTTTAAATTTATAAATAACATTTGTTAAATCAATAAAAATTCATTAAATAGTAAAGAAATAGAACGGTTAAGTAATATTAAAACTTAATTGAAGTGTTTAATTACCTTAGTCAGGATATTTATTATAAATCGTTTTATTATATACAGATGGCGCTGAAAGAGCAATTTAAAAAATTTCGTCATACATGTTAAATATTAATTAAGTCAATTTTTGAGTGTAAATTAATTTACTTCAATTTAAGTGATAATATACTAGGTTAAATATATACATTATTTCTAAGATAAACATAGTGGAAGTGAATTTATTAATGTAATTTAAATTTATATAAATGTAACACTTTATTCAGATTATTTTACTTGATATAAAGATTTTTTTAATATATCTTTTTTTATTTAAAATCACAGCAGAACATTCCATTAGTTAGACTGAGTTCTATCCTAATATTCCCCAACTGCCATTTAGTCTCCGAGCCGAACATAAACAACCATCATTTGTAAAATTGATTGCGTCTTGTCACAACATTCGCGTCATTTTCTGCCTTTTTAATAGTTTAAGAGTAACGTTATTCCTTTCAGTAATCTGTTGATATTATTTTTCTTGCATTTAAGCGAGACTTTTTCAAAAGAAATATGCAGTATAGTTTCAATTCTATCTCCTATATGATTAAGAATGTTTAACTTGATAATATTACAATCATAAAAACTGTTGATATTATTTTTCTTGCATTTAAGCTAGACTTTTTCAAAAGAAATATGCAGTATATTTTCAATTCTATCTCCTATATGATTAAGAATGTTTAACTTGATAATATTACAATCATAAAACACTATTTCTTATATTTTTGCAGCGAAAACTGAATAATTAATATTTAAACTTAACAGTCATTCCTACACACTCACTTGTCAGTAGCGGATCCAGAAAAAATGACGGGGGACATCATAATATAAATGATTATATTGTTGATAATTTAAACGATTGTTATATATTTGTTTCTTTGTTTTTCCTCAAATGATGAGGGTACATAATCCAGTGCCCTATCCTAAATCCATCAATGTACACACTGACAAAAAATAAATAAAACATATTTCTAAATTTTTGTCATTTTAAGATATCCTGTGTTAATAGTTAATGTTGAACTTCTTTTTAGTAAATATACTTCAAAATTATTAACAATTTTTAAGTAATTTTAAATTTTTATTAGCATTTATAAAACTATAAAACGAAATAATAATTTTCTTCTTTTTATTATTATTTTTTAAATTATTTGTTAAGATTTAGTTGTGATTATGATACAGATACAATCTGATAAGTATTTTATACTATTTAGAGAATACTTTCTTTTTTAACAAGTTTATTTTATTAGTTAATATTTAAAATAATTTAAATTTAAATAGTAATAAAGATAAATAATAATAATATCATCAAATATAGTTTGCACTGAGTTTAGTTGCTGTTGTTTGAAGACAGTCTTATCGATTTTAGTCGTCAGGCGTCGCTCGACATTGTGATGATCGTGTGATTTCTGACGCCATGTTTCTGCCAAAGTTTTTCTCTTAAAAAATGCAGAAGCCGTTCTTCGAAGAGTTTTACGAGGTATAACTCCTGCGCCTGTCAGAAAAATCTTTTAAATTTTGAATTGTTAATTTTTCGATGAAGATATATACCGAAGTTAAATATAAATACATATATTTTTTCCTATGCAAATTCTTTATCTTGATTTAAATCCATTACATCCGGTTACTGTTACAAAACAGTAAAAATCGATTATCAAGACGAAACAAACGAATCTTTAACGTTTTAGAGTAGAGCAATGCAACAAAACTGGACTAACGAACATACTCGGTTTTTTTTTATTATTCTTTTTCCTCCTTAATACTCCCTGTTTACCCAACCATTAGGACTAGACTCAACGGCCCTTGCCACTCCCGGCCTCATAGCTATTGATCCGTGGGCGTGACTTGAGGAATGGGCCAATCAGAGATTGAATTTCCGCCCCATATCTATCGTACGTTGGACGACCACGGTGACAATCCTTTCACCCAGTGGAGACTGATGTGATGCTTTAACAAGGCGTCGCCAACTTCCTTTGGTTTGGTGATAAGAGAAGGTCGTCTTCCCTGCATTCCACAACCATTTTTCTTTCGGGCACTTGCATGAAATATTCATTTTCTTCAGCCTAACGGGGCTTTACTCTTCTGAATTGTAAATATTCCCGAACGACGGCAAATACAATGATAAATGGGAAATACTTTTCGTCACATTTGATAAAAGTCTTGTAATCTTATGATTATTTTATTATTTATTCTACATGTAAACAGTTTATAGTCTAGACGAGACTTAAATTTCGTATGCGCATTAGTATAACCCGGGTTAGTTACGAGGTTCGGCGAACTTCAGCCTATATAAGCTAATTCGAGCCGCTTTCCCTATTTTTATTTAAAGAATAAAATATCCCAGGGTCTCTGAATCAATAGCATTATGTGTAGCATTATGTTTTCTCTCTCGTTCACGTGGAAACATGCAGAGATGCCCATAACATTTCTACTCTATTATTAATTCAATAATATGTAGACTATATGAGATTTTAAAAGTTAAATTTTTTTATCCTTTGTGGTTTTACGAGATATTCACAACGAAGTTTAGTGCTTGAGAAAGTTAATAAGTATCGTGCAATCTCATGATTTATAATTCATTAACGAATAACATAATTCTCTCTATTAATTGGTGTATTTAAAAATTTGAATTAATTTATTAGATATTTAAGAATTCTATAAATAAACTAAGTTCTGAATTGAATATTGATCAAAAATGTCATCCATTACAACAAAAACAGCTACATATTTTAAATTTAAATATTATAAGGATCAAAAATTAATTACTGTATTTAATTTGTTAACAAGTTGATTTTAAAGTAGATGTAAGTCCTATTTTGAATAAGTAACAAAAAAATGAGAAAAGTCAATTCAAAAGGTTAACTTTTTTAATTATAAAGTAGAAGTTGATGATCGAGAAAAAAAAACAATAAACTTGACTAATATTTTTTCCGATAAAGAAGTCTTCGATCATAGGAAACGAAGCTTTTTTTTCTTTGTATCTAGATAGAAAGTTGTCCTTTTGTCTCTGGTAGAACCTGTATTCGGTTCCCAGGCTTTGTCAGTGATAGAATGGCTGGTTGTCTAATGCCACAACCAGCCTTCCCTTGAGAATAGAGAATTCGAGCGATGAGCATGTCATACATCAAGTCATGTGCACCCAAAGTGAAAGAGGGAAGGCATGTCATTTGTGATATGCAGAATGTATATCTTATAATGATATGAGAAGAAGATTCGGCAAAATTAAAGGAATCGAAATTCGAATTCTGCTGGAAGAAAATGATCCATCTAAAAATTTTTATTTAGTCTAAAATACTGTATTTGAAAAACGAAAATTTGTTGACACCCGAAAAGTTTTAAATGATATTTTGATATTGTCTTAAGCATAATTCCTAAATTTTCTATTTAATTTTAAAAATTTTATAAGCTTAGATTTACCCGAAAAGTTTTAAATGACTAAATGATATTTTGATGTTGTCTTAAGCATAATTCCTAAATTTTCTATTTAATTTTAAAAATTTTATAAGCTTAGACGTATATATTATATAGTATTTCTCTAAAGTAGTAGTTAAATTTTGAATAAAAACGCGAATAATTTTAGAAAATTATCAGGAAATAGCTCTCTTGAGGCCTTCTAATTCCATCGCTGTTAGCTAAAATATCAGAATTCTATAACAAATAGAACATGCATTAAAAATATGAGACTAATTTCATTTAAGTGCATGGGATTCATAGTCCAAAATATGATCTATTTCATTCAAAAGACTCGCGAAGAATTTACAAAATGATTAGCTAGGCCTATACATCAATCACAAAAAACATAAACAAGATGCGCTCTACACAAAAACCTGCTTTTCATGTCGAATGGGACCCCCAGAATTTCAGGAACCAAGAGGCTTTAATGGGCAATTTATTGCCATCAGAAATTCTTAACTTTCTAAAAATACTAAAAGTTTAGATCCCATTAGGCTGTATAAACTTTACTAGATATAGTTATAATTTATTTGAATGAAAATTATGCTTTAAAAAATGATGATAGAAGCAAAATTAATATTTATAGATCTCTTCACAATTTACTGTAAATTTTATAAGAATTCAACTAAAAAAGGAGTTGAAGGCATACACAAATACTTTAAAGATCTCTTGAAAGTCGACTAAAAATGAATGGATTTTAATATACAGGGTGGTCCAAAAGTAGGTGGACAGTATAAGGAATAGGACAAAGTTTATAGTCGAAAACCAAGAAGTGTCGGTGATTTGAAAAATTACATAAGAGATGCATTTCAAGAAATTAATACCCAAAGAGACTTGTGCAAAAATGTTTGTCGAAGCGTAAGAGGCAGACTTCAAAGCTGTGTAAATTGTGATGGAAAACAATTTCAGCACCTGCGTTGATAAAATTTAAGGGCTTTTGTATTATTGTTCACAATAAAATTTAATTGTCAATGTAATAATTGTGTTAGTAAATATAATTGTATGTATATGTAATCTCAAAATATAAGTTATCATTTACTGTCCCCCTACTTTTGGATCACCCTGTATTATAAACATTTTTGAATATAGGTTTGATTATATTTCAGATATATGCCATAGATTTCATATCAAGTTAGATCTAAATAAATAAGAAAAGTAAAAAATGTACTGAGAAAGATTTAAAAATTAAAAAATATTCGTATGTCTGTAAGAATTAGGCTGACCCATCAAACCAATTAGTTAAAACCGAACAAGACTCAATGAGAGAGAAGAATACGCGTAAACGGACTAAATTACTTAATTAATCAATTCGTGTTAACTTATTAATTACTATGTCACCTAATTTCACAAAACACAATTAATTCTATTCTGTTTTGCACTGACTTATTGATCTGTGATCAGCTTTATACGGAATTTTTCTAAATATCGTAGGCCTGAAGATTTAGGCTATGATAGCTTAAATGGAATTGTATAAGTCTAAATTGTTATTCGCTAAATTTGCCTTAGTAATATCGAGACTATTTAAATTAATCTCGATTTTTGAAAATATGACTTGTTTAAATAATAAAAAAATTCGAATAAATTAATCGTTATGATCTTTCTAGAATTTTAAAGATCTATATCTGTAGAAATGTAATAAATTATATTGATACATTTTTAATCTTCACCATTAGATTAATTTGAATACAAAAAAGTAAAAAATGCAATTATTCACGTAAAGTAGGACGAAGAAATCTATGGTTTGTAAGTAATTGATGTGATCGGTTCAGTCAATGCCTCATGATGCTTCACCCCGATGCATTACGTCATTTGCTTCATGAATTGGTTTCCTTCGACATTGTCCCTTTTAATTGCTTCATGTTAAAAAAACGACCTTGACTCCAATCTCCGTTAATGACTCATTGATTAGGGAATTTTGCGACTGATCAGCTTGTTATCACTTTAAATTACAAATCCTAATTTTCTGGAATTAATTTTTTAACAGACCGATAACGAAGATCTACTTAAAATGTGATTTGTTAATAATCTAATACTCAATCAAAGTTGAATGCAAATTGGATATTGTAACTCGTTTCTTTAAAAAAAAAAGTGATTACTTCCCTTTTCCGATCGAAAAATTATTATTTTTTGATCAAAAAGATCAAAATCCCCAAAAAATACAGAAGAATTTTTCTTTTGACAATTTAATAACATTACTTTTATAAATGAAAAATTCATTTTGTCAGAATAAATTTTTTTCCTAACATTATTATTATTATGATTCATATATCTTTTCCTGTGAGTCAGACTTATCAAATAAGTAAAAAAAAAAATTTTCGGTTGGGTCAAAGTTTACTTCATCATTGGTAATTTATCTTTTGTTAAATGATTTACTGAAATTAATTGTAAAATATTCTAATTTTGCACATATGAATAAATTCCTAGTTAATGTTTTTCGGTATCATTTTTTATTTGAATAAAATAAAATGATTTTTTTTTCGAATTTTAATTTTTTTAATCAAAAGTAAACATTTATTTTCTTCTATTTTGTTTGAATAAATTCCTAGTTAATGTTTTTCGGTGTAATTTTTTATTTGAATAAAATAAAATGACTTTTTTTTCGAATTTTAATTTTTTTAATCAAAAGTAAACATTTATTTTCTTCTATTTTGTAAGAATATTCCCTTTCTTGAAGCAAAATTTCTTTTCATTTCATTAATTTTAATAACTCCGCACTTTTCTATAGAATAAAATTAAAAACATCTATTCGAAATTCATGCTAATTTTCAAATTATAGTAAAGACGTTAAATATAATCCATAAGAAAATACAATATATAAAATTTCTAATTTTAATCTGTAGTTAAATATTTATAAATCACGATAAAATCAATTTATAAGCGAAAATATCGATATTAAATTGCTATATTTAATTTAATAATATTTGCTCTTGCAAATCCTCTTTGGTATCAACCAACATCTTTATAGAATTTGATAAAATAATTTGGATCAAAATTATTGTTCATTTTGTTTCGCTAAACTAGACGATATCATAAAACAATCATTCGATACTACGTATTTACCCCGCCCAAAATCACTGAACAGGAAAATTGTATATTTTATTTATTAATCTTTTCTTCGTAAAGAAATGAACGATTGTAAAACAATGTTTATTTTTTTATGGTTTAAATAACCTAAGTTTTATTCTAACGAACGTGATAATTTAGGGAGCACCTCTTCACTACCATTGTCATTGTGGAGTGTCACAACAACAGCAACTAACTGACCAGTAAATGGTGTCTAGATGGGAAACTTGCGTGTTTGCGTTTGTACCTCAGCCACCTGAAAAATGTCCAAAGAACTTAGATTAATTTTTCTCCCCCCAACACTGATCTAGTACGTTTACGTCGGCGATTGTGAACAGACGCTTCAAATCCCACACTTCACTCTTCCACTTCAAGTGTTACTCTGGAATGTGAATATGAAGTGTTACTACGCTCTTTATTCAACCTTATTTGCAAACGAAATATTCTTAATTGTGATCGTTAGCAATCGTCTTTAGGAAATTTTGTCCTTTCATAGTGAAGAACATTTAATTCCCGATACCTTTGCGTTTTTACTTTGCTTCTTATTGAATCTTCCAGTTTTTAATAATGTTTTTTGTATTTATTTCAATCGAAATTCCAAGTCATTTTCATTATTAATTTTATAAATAAATAAATATGCAAAAATTTCAGAGGAATATAACAGAACGTTAATAATAAATAACATTGTGAAACGCTATAGTAACTGAAAGGTGTTTTTTACAGTCAATGACCGGCGTTTTTGCCCGTTAGTTATCTTTTCTCTTTAGAGAATTGCGATTTCTCAGAAGTTATCGAATCAGATGATTGCCAACACTACTGAAAATTGAACAGTCGGCAATCCTTTAACTACTAATAAAGTAGGGACGTTGGGACCACATGAAATGAACCGCCACACGTTAGAGAAGAGAATCGATTTTAGAAAAACGATCCACTGGAAGCGATCGTGTAGATAAGAAACGGATAACACACAAAAAACAAGAAATAAAAAAATAGATGTGCAGTTTGTAAAAACTTTATTACCGAAAAACTTCTTAACAACAATATTTTACATCAATAAATACCACTAATAAAACACACAAATACAACCACATAATGTACACAGTACGGCTGTAGGCCCCATCTACTACCAAAAATTCTACACAAGATGGGTGACGCGTCACGAAATCCCTACGTAACACTACAGTCACGTCACGGGCACGACAATGGTATCTAGGATGCTACGCTACAGCGGCAAGGAAAAGGATTGAGCATGGCATGAACACATTAACACTATTTATCGGGTAACGTTTCGGGTTCTGGCTGTTTCTCCAGCCCGTTCAACATGTTCTCGATGTTTTTAAGTTCGCTGGACACTGTATTAGATAACAAGCTCTCTGAACTATCTCCATCCGATGCTGGCGATCCTACACACTTGACAATAGGATGTGAGCAAGGATGGACAGGGGGCGAAGGAAAACCGAGAGGAAGAGCATAAGGGAAGAATCGGGATTGCTTTAATCTGGACGTTAGCAGGGCCCCACTCGTGTCCGAAGGTTCTATGTAGTCTGTAGAATGAGCAAGAAATGGATGACTAGATGGAAGTCCTAAATGTGGGTTTAGGAGAAAGTTCTGACTCATGTTATAGGTGAGCGGTGTGGAATTCGGATTAAAGAACGGCGCCCCCTGCAAGAAGTGGCCGTTATAGAAAGACGGTGGATAGATATACGACTGTCTCATCAAGGGATTCATCAGCTGTAGTTTAGGATCCCTGCTGACTTGAAGAGGTGACTGGGGTTTGTCGGTGGGTTGAGGACTCTGGCGAGTCTCCGTGTCTCCTCCGTTATCTGAAAAATAAGTTAAGTGTTATCCGAGATGGATTCTTTAATTATATATTTTTTAATAACTTAAAAATTGCATAACCACCTGTTCTATTAGTATTTTCAGGTATATCGACTACAAGATCCAATCTATCTTCGTCATCACTGTATTCTTTCCTCGAGTCTTGTTTCGTCGATATCTGTTGTTGACTCAACATTTGGCGCCTGAGAATAGATCAACTTAGTCTTAAGGACGGAATTAATCATAGCTATAGTATTTAACACAGAATTAAGCTTAAGCTTATACAGATAGCAGAAAGCAGGTCTTTTGATGTCATTCAACGCCTAGAAAGATAGCGTGATTTTGCTAATCTATCGATCATGGTGGAGTCGCCATCTCTGTTGTACTTCAAACTTTTCTTTGACTGATTCTCGGCGTGTAAGGAATCTAATTTAGTGCCCTATCCACTCGATTTATTGAACTTTTTTCCAAAGCACTCTAATAGCTCGAACGAGGAACATTACCACCGGTATATGATTGGCCTTTCTAATGTTTAAAGCTAGAAACAATAAATATTATATACTTATATTGATGAAAATTTTTTATTTTTGATAGAATTTCTAGCTTATCTACGGAAGGAATTTAGTCTTATCAAATTGATTCTAAATTTTAGATTAAATTCTTAAAGATGAATAAGCAAATATTTTCAGCAGTAACAAAGAATAAACAAACATTTCGAATACTCAAACTTATACTTTACCTTTTTTAGGCTATTGCATTATAAATAACTTCGATTTGGTTATAAGCTTTTCTTAAAATAATGAAAAGGTTAAAGTTTTACTGAGATTATTCGAGGTTAAAAGTGCAAAAGTGCAATCTAATGACGTTCTGACTTTAAAGTAAGATTTTTCGGGTCGAGGCAGGTGTTAGTTGTTTATCGCCCAATCTATCGACGTCATCGACTAGGTGATTGGGGTAATAAATAGCAGACGAGCTTCTTTAATACGTTGGTTATCGTCTGATCGACGACCCTTCAGGGTAAAGAAACTTCTAGAAGTAGATTTCAGAAACTGGAAACAAACTCCTAGTATATATCTAACATTTAACAGCTACTCAAAACAGTAATTTCTACAAGAAATTTTTTATAGAATAAAAAAACTATTTTCTGGTAACTGTTAAGATCCTCTTATTTCATGGCTTTGTCCTTAAGAGATGTACAAGTTATCATTAAGGAAACGTCATAAACAGGACATAAAATGTAGATAGGAGCGATGATCCTGGGGTCGATCTGTTGGGGATGAGAATAGCAGATAAGGCCCAATATGTGATTAAAATCGGGAAATGGTCTTTTCTATGGATTCTTGTGAAACGGTTTAAGAGTACGAAATTATAAAACCTTTCGAAATGTTGACAGGTAGTTTAATTTATTAATTAACAAATTCGGAAAAATTCGTATTTTTTTAGTTATTTCTTTAGTTTAAATTTCTAAGAAACATAAACTAGACTTTAAAAAGAAAAAACCGAAAAAACTGGCGGTTTTTTAAATAATTCGATGTTAACTATTATCTATCTATTGATAATTCCATAAATAATAATGAAAAAGTAAAAAAAAAAACTGAATGAAATGCAGCGAAAGATTTTCATTATCTAAACTTTTAGAAACGCATTACTTAATTAATTTTGTGTCTTTTCAATTTCGTCTCTCACTGATCAAAGCAGAGTATCATTTATAAATGAGTTTATGATATAAATCCGATCAAAAATTATTCCACTTCAAAACGGAGAAATAAAGAAGATGAAATCTATTACGGTTCGCACCGGAAATGACAGAAGTTGGCAAACAAATTCATCCCAAAGCTAACCCATTATTTATGCGACATCGAGGTCCACAGATTATTCATCTTTGCAATCAATGGAGCAACTCGTTCGCCGATGTACTTTGTGTAGTTGCGCTTCTTCCTTCAACACAGACGATCATTTTCCCGCCGAAAACGCAAAAGTATATCTCTCTGATGATCGTTGAATCTTTAATATTTCGATAAATGTATGCGGGGTTTTGAAAATGAAGTTTTATCGATTGTTGAAGCGAGTCGAGAAAACAAACGAGGATATACTGAAAGTTTATTCTTTAAAGGATGAATTAAATTATTCCAGTTAATTTAATGAGTTATTTTAATTATTTAATTACCTTTATTGGATGATAAACGTTAAATAATTCTATAAAACTCTCATCACAATCCATGATTTCTATAATAATAGAGATTATCGTTTAGGCCTACTATATTTTCCAGAATCCGTAAGATCTATTGTTAAAGAAGTCTTTGTTTGATATAAATCCAAGTCGTGAATATAAATAGTTCTCAACACAGTTTTAAAATTGAGAAATGAAAAATCGTAATGCTTAAAATAAGAAATGGGTTAGTTCCTATTGTTGAAATAGCAGGTTCAGGAAAACTGCTAACAAAGATGTTTAAACTGGGCATAGAGATCTAACATTGAGAAAATCTTGTTTGTTTTCCTTAAATTTATATGTGAATGATTTGAATATGAACAAGATTGATAACATATTTAGATTTTTCCTGCTAAAATATATACACGAACTTGCTATTCATGACTAATCTCTCTTCATATGACTTCGCGAAAACTTGTTACGCAAATAGGCCTTCTTCAAAACCAGAAGTTACGCACTCAGTTTTATGAATATATTGTGAATTCTAAGAAAACGATAGAATTATGTAAAGAATAAAAGATCTATCAAATAATATATTTAGGCTACATTAAACTTATAATCTAATAAGATCATCTGCATCCTATTTATGATGATGATAAAAATATTCCGTAGCATCTTTTAAAAACTATAACGTTCGTATGAAAAAATAAATAAATGTTTCCATTTGGAATGTAGGCATATACAGCAACTATAGGCCTATTATTGTAGACATAAAATACCTGTAATCATTCCAAAAACACATCCGTATCGATCATATTTAAACAATGCATGATTTTCCATAATCTATAAAGCATATTCGACTTCATTTTTATAATTACAAAATTATTTTGAAATGCTCTTTTAAGAAAAACTTTTTATGAGATGATCTACTGGTTAGTTATTTAAGACTTCGCTTTTAACAGAATATTTCCTAGAATCGAATAAAAAAGTTAAAAAAATGATAAATTGGTATAAAAAAATAATCTTAAAAAGCATCGCCAAGATGGGTTTTGAACAAATTTCGCAGGTCCGTAAATTGAACGAGCGGTACTGCATTTATGTGAATTTTCTTTCTTAAAAGTGGCTCTTTTAGTTATTAAATCTAAATATGATCGAATAATTATATAGTTAATAAAACTTATATAGGGCCTAATAATGTTATGCGATTAAGTATCTTAATTGGGAATTTGAAGAGAGTAAATACTGTTTAGCACTATTTATAGAAATTCAAAGACTTGCATTCTTTATATTTAATTATTTATAATAAAATAACTTTTTTATAATTAACATATATTATATATATAATGATTACAAATCAAAATAAAGAAGTATAACCTACTTCTTTTCTCTTTTTCCAGCTCCCGTGTCTCTAAAACCTTTGGCAAATGGATTATTGTCGATTTTTAATTGTGTAATCTAAAAGAATAAAAAGAATTACGTAAATTTTCTTTTAGTTTGAATAAAATTTATATAATGTTTAAACACCGAAATGTTGTCTTTACCTTTTCGTTTTGATACGCTGTTACTGCTATAAACACTGTTTCTTTAAATACGTAAGTCCTGAAAGTGCTGTAGGGTAACTTTAGAATATCGTTGGCTCTAACCAGATGAAACCGAGGTTGATATTTGTGCATCGAATTGAGAATAGTCTGTAAGAAAATCCACGCATTTTATAAGTATAAAGTTAAATACAATATACGAGAATGAATAACTTTATATTTCCAAAGGAAAAATGGATAAGTTATTTATAAAAATTTCAATTGTACTCTTTCTTATCTGTAATATTGTTATAGTAACTATCTTATTGTTAGAATTATCGCAACATTAAGTCAGTTTTAAATAATAGAGATCTTGAACTAACTATTTAAGATATCCAAATAAGCTCTTTCTCATTACATGACTTATTTCGTCAATCACGCACAATCGATACATGATTTTATAACTGTCGAGTTTCTACTGAATAAAATTTACTTTTCGTTACAGCGACCGAAAGAAAAAATGTCGAGCTATTAATAGAACTAAAGCCGCTTTCTTTTTTTAACAAAATCGTAAATTTATCGATTACCTACTAATTTTAAATTCTTAATTATCATCTTATAAATTTCTACTGTGAATAATAGTCAATAGAAGATTATAAAGGTCTAGTTTTAAAGTTACACCAACTCCCCTTTAAAAAATTACATATAGGATATAAAGATATTTTCATTTACTTTTAATGACTTGCTGTAACATAAACTGAGCAATTTTGCTTTTCTAGAATTTATTATTAGCGTAAAAAGAAAGATAATAATGATTCATAAACATTTTCGGATATGTTACCCTTTAAATTTTATATATTTCAAGCAGGCCGAGGTTACAAGAAGCATATGGTCTATAGAATTTTAAAATTCTTTTACTACATTATAATAAATACATCCAGAACTAAGCTTGTACATGCAGATTGAAGTAAAGTGCAGTAATTTATTAAATAAAACTAGATTTAAAAACTAGTAGAGTAATATAATCTGCCTACAAATGAATGCCTCTTTGGATCCAAAAGATACGCATTTAAAACTTGAGATAAAATTTACATACGGTACTTATTTAAAACTATATATAAATGTCGAAATAAATATAATTTTAAAACTTTTAATTTCTGAAAAATAAAAAGCTAAAACCATTCTTCTTAAAAGGAATCTTTAAGTTTATAAAGGGATTATCATTCAACGAATGATGAAGAGATTGTGTAACTTATCGAAGAAGTAGAGGGTAAAAGAATGAGAAATAGATGACGTAAAAGATAGATGGAGAAAGCATCGGATGAGACTTTAGACATCTTATTTACATAAATGTCAAGAAAAGGAATTCAAGAAACTACCGATAATTGAATTCTCGTAGAGCAGTATCACGTGATTATTTAGCAGGTAAGATTTACCGCCACTTCTTTCGTTTTGTAAACTTGGGATGTGTAGACTTAACAGATTAGGATTAATGATACAGAGACATTTTTTTTCATCTCCAAATGGCGTAGGTCAATATTGAGTTCACGATTCGAATGAAAATGCAGTTAATTAAGAAAAACAGCCAAATTTTTCCACTTTTGCTATAACAATGCCGGTAGGATCTCTCGTGTTAACAAAATGCATGATTATAATATTAACATCCACTTTTTAGAAGATACAGATTCTAATCATTAAAAAAATGTAAAATGTAAATGTAATTTAAACCAAATTTTTCCACTTTTGTTATAACAATGCCGGTAGGAACTCTCGTATTAACAAAATGCATGATTATAATATTAACATTCACTTTTTAGAAGATACAGATTCTAATCATTAAAAAAATGTAAAATGTAAATGTAATTTAGCCTATAAAATTAAATCAGTTTGAAGTAGATCTATATCTTTTTTCTATGTAGGCCTATGCCTAATCTAACGAAAAATTTCATTCAAATCTTTTTTTGGAAGAAAAAAAAAATAAGAAACTTTACTTTCTCTTCAATTAGTGTTACTTCAAAATTGTTCAATTACTTAAGATTTATAGAGAAAGCCAAGAGGATGAATCCCTCTGATAAAATTGCCTTAGAAGTTTGTCAGCCTCCGGCAAAATTCAGTTAAGTGATAGCCCACACTAAGCTGCCCTTAAGCTATACTATTTTTTTTTTCCTTTTAAATGACGAAAGAGAAATTCTGGATTGATATAGGATATATGATATAAATATCTTTTGGGATACTCGTTTATTTATTGAATTCCATAATTTTTTTATTTTTATTTTAAGAGCCTATAACAATCTTGCTGGACTTAAACATTTATAAAATATGTTATATATTAAATGCGAAGTATTCTATAATAATAATAATAATAATAATAACTCTGTGTGTAACTGAATATATTTTTATAGAGGAGATAAATTAATAAATGAACTTATATCGTAAAATTTAGTTAAGGGTTTAACATATAATATACTATATCATTATAAATATACTATAATTAATAAGATCCTAATTAATTAATCAGAACATAATATTTGAGACCTATTCTAAGTTTCTTTTTAATTGAAGGCCCTAATTTGAAAATCCAAAACTTATTAAAATATAGTTTATAATGAAAAGATCTCTCATGATGAATAAAGTTCATCATCCTAATTAGTAATGCAAAAAAACATCCTAACCGAAAGCTCTTAACTTAATCCTTAACATTAACTTAGATCAACTTATATAAGCTAAAGATTTATTATATAAAAATAAAGTTTGGGGGGAAAACACATTTTAATGAAACTGAATTATTTAATAAAGAAGTGAAATTTAATTTCATTTGAGTAAAACATAAAAGTCGATCTTCTTTTGAATATTTTTTTATTTTATTTTATTTATTTTATTAAAAATTAGGATGTGGCTATTTATACATACAGTATGTATACGCAGTTGGCTATTTACACATACTGTATGTATGCGCTATTATTACAATTAATATTTTGATAACAACTACACAATTACAAATAATTATAGTTTTATTTATTAAAGTTCATTTACAACAGAACCTGAAGAACAAATGCGTATACATACTGTATGTATAAATAGCCACTTTCTAAAAAAAAAATTATGTGAAGAAATCCCATAATTTTGGAAAAATATGAATACCGATTCTATAAAAGTTATGAAGCCGTATGTTGCATGGATCGACATATATTTTTTAAAATAGTGCATCATAAACTAAGTTTCATATCAATTTACTTCGAAGAAAGATATATTCTATAGAATTTAATGCATTCACGTTTTATGCATTACAGTTGTCATATTTAAATGAAGACTGAATAAGTTATAATTAAATATTTATATCAATCTAATTCTAAAAATCTGAAAAAATTTTGATAAATTTAGTCGTATCTGATTGTTAATGTAGATCATTTACATAAAAGCGATAACATTTTTATAAATTTTATTCTATTTAAGCTTATCTTTTATAAACTTTAAGCATTGTTTTAACTTTTTTATAGAGTTAATAAAATATTCTATTATTTGCTAAATTTTACAAAATAACAACATAGATTTGATATCCAACAGCTTCAGAATATTATTCTCAAGTTTAGGTTCTATGTATTTTATCAGAAATTTGTCAAACCGAATCAATGAAAAAAGGCCTATTTTATGAAATCATAAAAATTAATAATCTAATAACTATGAAATTTTATAATTTCTAAGAGTACAAGGAACCATGAAATTGTTATTTTTTAAGTCTATTACGAGTATTGTTAAAGATCTTAACATGACCGCAGAATGCTGAAGCCGTAAAATGCTATATTAACTAAATTCCGAAAACCGATTTTGTAAATTTAAAGATATTTTTCTCGTTATGGAAATTGTATCAACTAACTGCATTCAATAGTAACAAAAACAGTCGGCCCACATAAACTATTATTGTTTGTTATATTTAGATAGTTTTCTCGATATAATTAAGCGATCTAAACGTGCCGAATAAATACTTTTTAGTTTAAAGATCTATGCGAATAATCTAAGCAATCTTTTTAAAAATAGCGCTTATAATCTTTCGCCAGGCTATCGAATCTCTAAAGAACATCGCAACTTTTATTAATTTTTCTTAATTTGAACTTATAAGCAATAAAACTTAAATGAAAAAATAATGCAATATTTATTTCAAAATTCAAATTTCATGCAGTGAAATTTATACCGAACCCAAAAATTCATTTAAAAAATATTGTACAATATTCATAAATATATTATAAACACCTCTTGAATATTAAACTTAATGCTAATAATAAAGGTTAAAACGCATTAAATGAGAAAAAATATATGAAAAGTTTATTCAGAACTTAAGAAACAGAAAATTTTATTCCTCTTAGATCAGTATGAAAAATGCTTAAAACAGTTGATCTGTAAGTTATAAAAATCATTGTAATCCGAAATTTAATCTTATTATATGCTATTATCTTTATGGAATACAGGATTATAGACGTGATAATTTTGGAAATATTTAAAATATAGTCATTTTTAGAGTGTATAGAATATATTGCAAACGAATAACTTTCAATAGAATCTCTCTCGCATAATCTATACGAATGCCAGTAGCAAATGCCGATACATTTAATACGCTAAACATTTTACTCATAATCAAATAGTTCTAATAGCTAGAAAAATTAATTAAATATATCAGTTTAAAAAGAAACGAAATTATATAAAAGCAGTAATTAATTTATTTGAAATTTTTAAATAAAATTGATTTCTCTTAGCTGTTTTAATGTAAAATAGGTGTGGTATTTAGCTTATAGTTTATATCGGGAATTTTTAATTCATAACATTTTCTATATCATTATATTCTGATTAACTAAAACGTTTATGTAATTTGATCTAAGAAGCGAGTTTTTATACAATGAGCGACCACCTGCGTCGTTTTGAGATTATATTATTATTATTATTAGCTAGTAAAAAGATTCGAGAATTCTTATCCTGCTAATAACAGAAAAAAAAGTCGTTTATTTTTAATGAAAAACTCTGTCAGGCATTACTAAGGGAAGCAAATCATCCCACGGCTTCGATAACTCCAACTAATTCATGACGTTGTGTGGTCCATTCAGCGACGAATGAAAACGACCGCAATCTCCGCCCACCAGGGGGCGGCCTGTGTCGTCATCATCGTCTGGATTTGTGCTCTTTTCTTATTGAAATTTGGATAGATTATTATTATTTTTTTTTTTTCTGGTTAATTTTTATGGAATTTGAGTTAAATTTCTTTTTATTCTATGCAGAATTTGATTTGAGTTTAAACACATGCGTGTCGTATCAATAGCAGACATTGCAGCTGATCAAACCAAAATTCTTATGAAGCATATTCCTATAACATAAAAAACATATAATCTAATTCACTAAAAAAAATCACATTTTTATATAATTATACATTTAAATAGTTAATTACACTAATATATTTAAGCTTATTTTTTTATAATGCATGACTCGGCCCATTAAATCCATCCTTCAACCGTCTGGTTAATCCCATCATGGGTATTGGCCAGCCTATGATGGGCTCTATAAGTGGCCGCCGCAGATACAGACTATCCCATGAGGATATGGCGGCTTAATATAACTAACCTAACCTTGAAAATTTTCACAAAGCACAATAGATGACGGAGAGTCCCTCAGACGCCATATCTTTAGGGGCGGGTTTATATTTTTATTCCAAACAATAATACCCAATATCGTAATTGACCATCAGAAAACTTGCTATAAACAAGAAGCTATTCGTATCATGTTTACTTTGTTTCAATTTATTAATATAATAATTAGTATTAAACCAATCCAAGCAAAACGATTGTCACCTATATACCTTTTATTAAAATCAAAAGATTTTAATATAAACAGAATCTTAAATCATTTTTAATGTATTATAAATATATATGAATATAAATGATATTTACAAATACACAGAAAATTATATATTTTCAATGAATTTTATAATAAAAATCCTTTAAAAGAAAGTCGGCCGGATGGCCGCGTGGTAAAGCTTCGGTTTACCACCCTGGACTGGGTTCAAATTCGGGTCCCACACCTCCAATTTTTCAGGAGAGGTCCAGGCTCGGCCCATTGAATCCATCCTTCAACCGTCTGGTTAATCCCATCATGGGTGTTGGCCAGCCAATGATGGGTTCTATAAGTGGCCGCCGCAGATACAGACTATCCCATGAGGATATGGCGGCTTAATATAACTAACCTAACCTTTAAAAAAGCATTTTATAATTAAAAGGAGATAATTTATATAACCTATTTTCAATGATTATAATATATAAAATAATTTACAGTAATATTAAACAATAAAGTTTTGGATTCTATATTTATACATTAAAACTTAAATCTGTATAATTTTTGCTTTAATCTTACAAGACTTTGCATCATTTAACACAAAAATTTCAATAATTAAAAGTTTTCGTAATGAATTACAACATTTTAAAATATTGAAAATCTTTTTAAATGTTTGCCTAAGATTTCGTAAATTTGAAAAAAAAACATTATTAATAGAGGGAAAACATTTCATGAATTATTAAAATAATTCCATTGAATCGAAAAATAATTTCACAAATAAAGAAAAACAAAATCATCGGTTGTATTATTTTATTAATTACAAAATGAAAATACATGTCTGAATTCATAACAATAGAATTGATAAGATTATAAATATAAATATTCAAGTAAATGAAAGTCTATGATATGTTTTCTTCTATTTTCTGACATGAATATAGAAATTACCAAAAACAAAAGCACTGATCATTAAGATTATGCTGAAACATATCAAATTTTCAATTCATCAGAGCTTCAGTGGATCTGTCAGTGTTTATTAATTCTACTTTTAAAATGAATAGAAGATTTCTATAAGAATTTAGCCGAGGAAAATCAATACCGGTATAGGATTTTTGATTTTTAATAATTGTACTTTTTAAAGATGACATGAATATTTTGTAATTTTATGCAAACTTACCAACTGAAGAAATCTATATGTATATACAGATATTTCCACACTTGCAATCATTCGATCTGACCGATTCATTATGATGATCTGATTTTAGATTGCCTTTACCATATTCCAAACTTTGTTATTTTCATAGTATGTTGACCACAAATATTTTTTGTTTTATTTAATTAAGGTTTACGATTGGTTATCAGTAAAGCAATTGCATGCCACCTTGCACGGTTCAATAATGGATGATTTTTATCATCTTGGAGGATCCGGGATCAAATCCGGTCAATTTTATCATTTTAGATAATGTGATCTTCAATTGTCTATTACTACTAATAAAATTACTATTATTTTCGGTTATTTCCGACTTACGATGGAGTTATCAAAACATAACCCGATCAATAAGCGGAGGAGTACTGTATATCTTTAATAACGCTGTGCATATTTTTTATAATAATGATGTTTTTGCATTTTTTTATTTTTGTAAGGTTTTTCTATAATTTTTGAAAACTTTTTATAATTTTTTTAAATCTTACTCTAATTTTCTGCAATGTTTGTATAGATTATGAAATTATTTTTTAGAATTTATGCAAATTTCTATGTCATATTAAAATGTTTATCCAACTGTTGGAAAAGTGATGAAAATTTTACAAATTTTATTGAAATTTTCGAAAACTTTATTTTTAATTATTGAAATGTTTGCATTAATTGATGCAAGATTCTATACGAGATCAAAGAAAAAAATATCTAAACACATATTGGCATTTTTAAATTTTACGATTTAGTTCAATTTAGTCGGGCCTACTCCAACTCCATTCAATGGAAAAAAGACAATTCTTTTCTAAAGGAAATTTTTTCCACTTAAAAAAAGCACTTCAACTGACGAAGAAAAACAATTTGAATATAATTAAGGTGTGGAAATTTTTACAGCAGTAAGACTGAACTATTAGTTTCATAGATACTTCTACAATAATCTTTCGAAGAATTGCGAGTAATTGTATTTATGAACATATACAAACCATGTACTTCATATATACATATATTACATATATACATCTACACTACATACATATATTCTCATAATTTATTAATTTACAGTTATATAAATTTTAAAGTTCTATTATTTATCATAAAAATTATATTAATAATTAAATGCTAAAAATATTGAGTAAAATGATGCATTATTGGAATCCATCGCCTATCAAATAATTACATAGTATACACAGTAGTATATAGTTATAAATTTTTAAAGATACGATTTTTAGGACTTTCTGTTATATTAGACGATTAGTGATAAACATAATATCGCATTATAGGCAATCATTTCGCACTAATTAAATACTCAAATACAAATTATAAACTGAGCTATAATTAATCTTGCACAAAATGAAACTGAATTATGGAGTTTTCCAGTATTTTTCGCTTTGAGTTTTCACTTTTAAGAAAGTGTCTCCGAAGTTTGAATGTCTGCCATTTTTAAATGATAATCCATATTATGCTGCTAATTGATATTAAATATATCACTGATTTTTCTCAGTTTCGTAAACGCGTGTTTAACATCTGTTGATGCCAACGGTGCCGACTTTTTATTTATTCTACGAAAGCAGAATTATCAATGCAACTTTTCACAAAAAATATATACAAAATGAACGGTTGTTTTCATATTAATGATTTTTGATAAATTTTGCACTATTAAGTGTAAAATAGAGCGAAAATGTGATTTGGCTCTTTGTTGAAATTTCACGAGGGCGAATTCACTCGTTTCCCTTGTGGAGTAGAGCGCCTACGTTTTCATTATCAATAATTATATTTTTAATCTGGCCATTTTGATCATATTATCGTCTGACTGCGCCTTATAAAATAGCATATTATATAAGTCACAGTCATATTTAGAATCCTTCCATAGATCATATATGATAAGATACGGATAATGTTAATCACGATAAAACTAAAATGCGAATGAATGAAAAGGTCCTGAAAGTTTGACAAGTGTGCTCTATCAACCGTTATGTTTAGCATAAATTTCAAGCTTTTATTGAGTATGATTTAATTATCCTGTAGAAATTATCATTATTTTTTATGTTTTGGATTATTTTGTATATTAATAAATCCCAAATGAGAAATATTTTTATTGCAAATTATTTTGCAGTTTCGTATTTAATCTCCGTAAAAGAACTACTCCCCTAATATTACGCTTAAGAGGATTAGTTCTAGCTTTATATATTCAGAATGAATGAATTATACTTAAGCGGATTAGTTCTAGCTTAAAATATTCAGAATGACATGTATTGCAATAAGAGGGTTGGTGTCGGGATCTTAATTGTAAGATCTTTAGAGTCATGTACAGTACGCTAGAAACTCCTGCAGTGAATGAACAATAAATTATAATTTTATTCTATAAAATTAATGAAAAATCAAAATCTGCAAAATCTTATAACTGATACAAATCAGGAGAAATAAATAAAAAGATTCAGTTTTTTTCAATAAATTTTTCAATCAAAATTTTCTCATAAATTGTTACAAGCAATATGTCAATTTAATGAAAATTAAGAAAACATCACAACTCATCTTTAAACATATAGATTTCAGATTTTTGTGATGGAGTTTGATTATTTGCAATTGTCATCAAAATACTAAATTCACTGAAATGTTTGTTATTGTATTTAAAACAGACTTAAGATTGAATTTTTGGATCGGCCAGATGATATAGGTAGTTTGTTATTGCCTTGGATCACCGGATTCAATTGCGAATCACATACATCCATTTTTTCAAGAGGATTCCAGGTTCTGTCCTTTGATTGTCATCCTTCAACTTTTCAATTGACCCAATCATAGGTGATGACAAGCCTCTGATTGATTTTAAAAGTGACAGCCCCAAAAATATACCATGAGTGATTCGGCGGCTTTACTGAAACTAATGAAATCGGAATTTTTGATAAATTTTCTTGTATTTCAGGATATATGAGAGAGTAGGCACTTATTGAATAGATTCGAAATGGTGAATATTTATTCATTTTATTAGAAAATACAAATGCGTTATAATTTTATTGTATATTTTTGTTTTTATGGTTTTATTTTATATAATATATAATACAGGGTATGGTACTTCAGGATTTTGATTAATCAGGATTATTAAAATTTTTTTCAGAAATGTATTCATAAATAAAATTCTATAATTTAGAAATCTTCTTTAACTGCATTAAAAGAATTATCAACGTAAAGAATTTATTGTATATTTATTTAAAAATTATAAAATAAAGGAATTTTCAAAGAAGAATCATAGACTAATCTTTGGCATTTTAGCTATATAATCAGAATCATTACAGATGCCGGTTTTAAGTGATCTAAAATGGACTACCATTTCTACTATATATATATATATCAGCGTTAAATAAGTGACCAAAAAATAAATAAATTTAAATAATTTAATATTTCTGTTCTTTTTCGAATATTGTCATATGATATTCTTCAACTGGATTCAAGCTCCAACTTTTTATTTCTATACCTTAAAACTTCATTGAAAAGGCTTCTTGGCCAAATTAATCAGTGGCGAAAACTTTACATAAATGAATTTTGTGATTTTTGAATTTTTGATTATTTAATTTAATTTAAAAAGCAAATTAAATATAATTTAAAAATTAAATTTGAAGATGACGTTAAACAACATCGAAACAATTAATGCGAGCATTGTTATTTAAACAATTAATCCTTAGTTCATGGAGTGTGCCATCTAGTATTAATATCAATATGATCTGCAAATTTATGGCTAAAAAATCGGAGAAATGCCATTCTCTTTTACAAGTCTTTATGCGTTGATGTAAGATTTTATTGAAATTTGTAAAAGTGGAAAGTGAATGCCAAACCATAAAAATTCGAATGATAAATATAAAAGATATTTCACTCTTCTTTTCTATTAGTCGATAATGGCGTAGTTCGTTAAGTGCACGCTATCCAAGTTAACAGGAGCCAGTATAAACGGCTTGCAAGGTGGCTGGGTGGCAATAAATTGTCACGCCCGTGTCCGCCTCCGTGTGGCTCTTCTTAGCTTTATTAGTGAACACTTATGGCTATGTCATTATACGCTTTTGCTGAAGCCAAAGATAAAAATCATTATTTTTCCATTATTCCAATATGTCGACCCATGGTCGCTTCACATCCTAAATGCAAATTTTTTCAAATCCCAAAACTTTTTCTCTTGATTAGTTCGAACCCGGTTATTTTAATCCTATCATTTATCTAACAAACGACTCCACAGTGATGGTGGGAGGCACATGGTAGGCATTGGAATGTCCTTTCAGCGATTTTCTATTTTAAGCAGGATAATAATAATAATAATAATGTTTATTAAACAATTAGGGAGAATCCCCTGTAGATTAGGAGGTACAAAAATTACATAGTAGATAAATAAAAAATGATACATAAAGAGAAATTACATAAAACTAAATAATTATATGTAATAGAGTGGAATTTATAACAAGTCAGATACATCTCTAATGAAGTTAAATATGTTAAAAACACTCTTTATTGCCAAGTCTTGGAAGGCAATTTAGTCGATTTTTCATAAAATAGAATTTAATTTATACATTTTTAGAAAATTGCTCTCTCTTAATCAAGTATTCATATTTGTGTTTTTAATTCTGAATTTACAATATTTTAAAAATTGTTTATTTTTCAATTATTATAAATTCAATTACAATATTATTAAAATAACATTACTAGAATTCTTAAGATCTTTAAAATTTTATGTAGTCGTATATTCTGTACGCACAGAATAATTTTTATCTTGTATCTCTTAAGTTCATAATTAAAACTGCTTCATTAGAAACATTTCTCACATCAACAGCCAATAAAGTGAACTTGCATAATTGAAGATAATTATATAATATACGAATTAAATTATTTTTAATGTAGATTATTATCATTTTTGCACTTATTTTACTTAAAAGTTAAGCATAAAAATTAAACTCAGCAATTTTAAAATTAATAAACAACAAAAATTTTTTTGCTATTTTTACTTCATTTATTAAAATTTTCTTTATTAAAAATATTTCTATAAAAAAGGATATTCAATATTTTTAAAAAATTAAAGCTTTCAGGGTGTAAAACTGCTAAAAAATTGAGTAAAATTTATATTAAAATTAATTTTCACTTGTATAATGTTTCGAATTATGTTTACATTAAATCACTTCTCACATTATTATCATAATAATAAGTATGAACGTATTGTTTATCATGTAGCTTTCTCAATATCATTTAAAAATTCTATAGAACCTATTAAATGGTAAAATACATATTAATTAACGATTATATTCATTATCATTTAAAATTATCTGATATATGTAATTTATGGTGTTTAAAGTTAGATGGTTTCGCGCTTTCATTGTAAATTTAATGAGAATTCCGACATCCATATCAATAGTTATATAATTTCGAATTATCTTCATCCTACTAAACTTTACAATATTGGATATTACCATAAAATATTTATCAAATTCTAGAAAGAATACGCATAAAATAAAATAATCATATAATATTTAACTATAATATTTTAATAATAATTGCAAATCTACAATAGATGTTTACAAATCTTGTTTCTAAGTTTCTAAGTAACAATAATCCAACTTAGAAACAAGATTTGTAAACATTTATTATAGATTTGCAAGCATTATTAAAATATCATAGTTAAATATTTAAACAGTTAATTTATTTTACGCGTATTTTTTCTAAAATTTGATAAATATTTTATGGTAATATCCATTACTGTAGTTTATAAAGTTTAATACGCTTTTATGTGTTATTATTTGATGATATATAAATATAATTCTTGCATAATGTTATATCGAAACATTGTGATGCATATAAAAACAGAAATATTCAGATTTTGAAACAAAATAATTTGAACAGGGATTTGGTAATATACATAAAAGTTATATATGCATAACATAAACATTCTAGTTTAAAAAAAAAAAGAAGTATTAAACTATCGGTTGCTATATACAGTATAAGATTATTATATCTTGCCGTTTCGTAAATCTTACATTGGAAAAGGGATGAAAATGTGTGCTACAGTACCTGGTATAATATCTGGGCACTTCCCCTCTGCTTCAGCAACCATGACTGTCAGGTCTCTTCGGTCATCTGTATCCTGTCTCAAGGGCGTTGTAGACCTACAATGAAAGACTGTTCATTCGACACCTGATAACGACACTATATATCTATCAAAACATTTCTATACTGTATATATGCAATATTATTTATATTATTTATAGAAAAAAATTTATATTCGATATTTTCAATATTACATTTATATTTAAATAAAAAATAATAATATATTTATTTAAATGTCATAAAAAAATTAATATTGATCCTTTAAGTCAATTTAATATTCTATTGTATAAGTTTAATAATATATTAAAAAAAATGTCTATCATCATCAGGTCAACAGAAAATTTAAAAAAAATATAAGCTCTTTTAGTAAATTCATCATCTTCTAGTAGATTATTTTGAAAAAGTTTTATGTGCGAAAGACATTAATATATCTTCTTTTTAAGATTGAGTAAATGTATAAGCTTCTATCACATCTTTAAAGTATAAATAATCGAAAGTAGTGGTTGAATTCATTCACATATTTTTTAAGTTTTTCTATTCAAATGGTCGCAGTTGTAGTATCCATTTGTTCGTTTCTAACTCATTTTATAATCCTCAAAAGAGGTATTCTCACGAAAAAGTAATGATTAATAGCTCTTCTTGTTATTAAATCGTTTGTATTATCGTGCACGTTCAAAATGAATGGATAGAAATGGTTTTAAAGTTGTTTCTATTCGGCTAAACGTTCAGTGAAGGCAAACGCTTCATAAATTTACTCTATATCATTATTGTGAACTTATAACCTGGATTTATTCATAAATTTTTAAAAAATATGTTTTATTTTAGGTATTGAATTACTCAAACGGAAATGGGCAAAAGGCTACAATTGCTTTATAAAATTTCCATATTTAACCGCATAAACATAAACCATTCTTCAAGAATTCTGTATTTATAATTATAATCGAATTAAAATTCATATATTCACTCATTAATATGTATTAACAACATTTTAAGTAACCTTGAAATTTTTCAATCTTATTTAAATCTCTAACGTAACTTATTTTTATAAACTGTAAAATACCATATTTAAATATGTTCTACTTGTTTCAGAAAACTATTTTAAATAGCAATAAAGTTATGGAAAATTTTAACGGTCTATTTAATATTATTGGATTCATATAAAATATATTTTATAAAATTAGTGTTTGAATTTTCAAAAAAAGCCACAATCGCCGTCGTCGGTGGGTTGTGAAAGGCGATATGGACAAAGCATCACTTAACTACTATACTACATTAGAGAAAATTCAGGTTTCTATATAACGAAGTTTCTATATATTAAAATTTTTCTAAGACACCTTCAGTTTCGATATATGGAGGTATGACTGTATTTTATTTTATAAAATATTAGTCTCTGTTCAGTGCTGAAGTAACACAGATATGCATAGTTTAAAAAACAGTTATTTTAAAGAGATGTGCTTTTGATTATTTGCATACTGGTTTTATCTATAGTTTCAGCTTTTCAGTTGTTCTTTAACATAATGCTGATAATCTTTAAAACTTTATAAACTTGTGAGTCTGTTTGTCTTTTCATTCTCCAATTTGAAAAAGATTTTCTTTTGAGAGAGATTAAAATTTGTACAGTATTTCTGTGATAATGCATATTACATGTGCTCCAAATTTATCATGCTACTAACATTTAATGAATTGTCCACAGCAAGAGCTTCTTTAATCAAAAAACTATTCTGCATTTTGATTTTGTTTGTTATTATTTCAAACTTCATATTTGTTGAAATATTTAAAATCTAGATTTTGTTCTAATTCGTAAATTTGAACAAAATGGAATTGAGAATGGCTTCTTAAGACCAAAAGTGCTTTTAACAAATACATATATTTTTTATAAATAAATAAACAAAGTTATTCCTATTATTAAAATGCTTGAAATTGCTGTATGGTAACCACTTAAAACACATATACATATGATAAACGATGAAATTAGGAGAAAAATACTTGTATTTCTGTATGATATAGCTTTATCCATTATAATCAGTATACAGGTAGTACTTGATTTAAAACAGAATTTGATTCAAATCCTGCTGTCATAAGTTGGAAATGCCCAAAATTTATTTATTGCCCACTCTAATATTTATTACACTTCACTTTATCGTAATAAATTTATTAAATACAAAAATACAAGAATTGGACATAAAAAGGATGAAGTATGTGACAAAATTGGGAGTACACTGTGAGAACTAAAATTCATTAAATCTAATAACAAAGTCGCTAAGTTGGCAACACTACTACAGATTAATTTTTGAGAACTTAGTGACAAAGCACATTGTTGTAGTTCATATCTGTACATGTTTGTCAACTCTCATTCTCCCCTTCCATATCAGAGCTGAACATACAGTCAAGAATAAAAGTAAATCACCACCCATATGCCGATCGGCTTAGTGGTATGTTATCGAATGAAACGTCAATGTTCCATTGTCGAATATATATTTTTAATACTTTCAATCGAATAACTTGAAATAATATAATATGATAAACAAATAACTATTAGTATAACAACATCAGATGAAAACTCTTCATTCTATTACGTCGTCATCCAATTCCAAATCGTTGGGCGCATTCGGAAACCGAGCAATCTTGTATGAGCGATCACCTGACCATGCATCATACGCCAATAGAGTATTACATACTATTAAATAAAAAAATATCTATGACTAAGGTTGAAAAATGTTCAAGTAAAGCAGGTATTACGATCAAAATCAAAGGCTGAACGTTCATTTAGAAGCGATCACGAGACTGCTCTTGGGTGTGAACGCACCCATTTTTCTTTTATCAATTTTCTTATAATTATAAAAAATTATAAATTTGAACAGTGAAAATATTATTTAGATTTATTAAAATTTTGCCCATTTTTCTTTTATCAATTTTCTTATAAATAATTATAAAAAATTATAAATTTGAACAGTGAAAATATTATTTAGATTTATTAAAATTTATTATTTCTTTATTTATCATTTATCATAATATTATAAAAATAATAAATGTTCAATTAGACTGCACCAAACACAAACTACAAGTAAAACTACTCAAGAGCTCTTTAGCAGTCAAAAGATTTTTTTATTCAGAAGCACTTTCAACACTCTCGGTGTCTTCCTCAGCTGATATATAAATCCGGACACATCAATCACCTCATTTAATCTAGTATGCATTGAATTTATCAAGTTAGTAAAAAGACTTGGAGAACATCGCAAACTTTCCCAAATATCGTAAACACGAACAAAAACATTATTTGAATTTGATGAATCAACTTCCGAAATCCATATCTGTACCATTTTCCCCCAAATATTTTTGATTGGTTTCAAGTCTGCCGATTTGGCCGGCCAGAGTAAAATACTTATTCTTGGATGAAGAGCAAACCATTCTTTAACAATGTTACTGGTATGAACAGGACAGTTATTTTGAACAAATGTGAATTGATGATCGTCCGAATATAGTTCCGATATAGACGGTAACAAAACCGAATCCAGTATCATCATATATATTATTAGTCAAACGTGGTTGGCTGATGTCCCTTTTTTGGACGAACCACTGTATCGATTTTTATAACTAAGGTATTGTTAGAAAGGTCTAATTTTCCGATGTATTTATCAGCCAATATTATTTGTTGTTATTAATAATTTATAAAAATTAAATTTAAATTATAGTTCCTCAAAAAAGACAAATTATGCAGAGGGCGCTGTAACGTAATAACGGACAACATTTTATGATTCTCCTACACGAATTTGGAGGTGTATTTCAAGCAGGATTTCAAGTGATATTTCAGAGGTGTTTTTTTCAAGTTGGTAAATTCAATATTTATTCAAATATACTATAGTTAAACACCGGCATTACATATTCGATTGTGATTGGTAGTTCAAATAAAATTAATAGATTAATCATTATACACCCGCCACTATATAATTTTTCGTAACTTCAGAATATAATCAAACGGAAAATTTTCAAATTCTGATATACAATACTCCGAATTATAAAAAAATGATATAAATAAATTATTTTAAGTATAAAGAAAAAAATATATATATTTTTTCTGTTTTAATTAAAACATTAATTAAATACGTGAAAATTCGTTGAAAAATCTGAAATGCTTTATAAATCTCCCGAGTTTTTGTTAATTAAAAATTATATTTTAAATAAGTTCTTGGTAACAAAAATGAATAGTAAATAATAATTAATTTTTTTGTTTTATTTAGCTTTGATTTTATATATAAAATACAAATAATGATAATAATGTTGTTTGTTTTGGTTATTTTTGATAAAAAAAAAAGATGAAATTAAAATTATGTTATGAACTGTTGAGGATTTTTTGTCGAAAGACATTTCTTTCCTTCATATCTTATTTTTTAGTGACTTAATTTTAAAATATTAAAATAGATTAATTTGTCTATTACTGATGTGGTATGTATATTTTTAACCAATACATACACACCACATCAGTAATAAACAAGATAATCTACTCATCATTTTGAATAAAATAAAAATGGAAAAAAAAAATTATTTCTTTGATCTCTAAACTGTCCTAAATTTCAACCTTATCGTTATTTGATGACAATCGTGATTAAAATGACAATTATATATAAATTAGAAAAATATACTACTTCAGTACAAAATTTTTTTAGCCACAGAATTTCTAGTTCATCGTCATTAACAACATTAAGTATAAGTACTGTATGAGGAATGATTTTTGATTCGATATATCGTATTTGTTTCTGTTTGAAATTTGTCAAATTATACCATATAATCTTGATAACTTAAAAAAAAATAATTTCAAAGACTTTTCAATTTGTACATCAAGACTTAAATTTATATTTATATATGTTATAGATCTATTGTTAAAATATCTCTCATCGATAGATATTTTAACAGTAGACCTATAACCTATTCGAAAAGAAAAAAAATGCATTAAATGTTAAAATTCCTATATAAAAATTCTAAATATAACACTAAAAGTTAAAAAATTAAAGATATATATTTGAGAAATGTTCCAATAAGTTTCGAGCACATTTTATTTTTTTAAATAATAAAATTTGAATGATAAAAGTTTGGTTGCTAAAAATAAATATCTACATCCGAAAAAATATCGCGAAATTTCGTAACAGTTGCATTCACTATTATTCACTAATGCTTCAAAAATTTATCTCATTGTACATCAGTTTGAATGTATAGTAGTTTTTATTTATTTATATTTGTGAAATAGCAAGCGTTTACATAATAGAAATTTCTTTTTTTTATTTTTTAAATTTATATATTCATTCTGTAAGAATTGAAACATTTATACTAAATTCAATACAAGTTAGCAATTTCTACAGTATTTAAATTGAGTTTGTAAGATAGATACAACTATTGTGTTAATAAAACTGCATCAATATAAGTATTTTGATTATTGCATCATACAAAGAAACATCAGACCTATTTTTCATTATTATAAAAATAAATGAAAAAATTGTTTATAATTTTTAAACTAAAAATTTAAACTATAATCTTTTTATATTCATGAATTTTATGCATCTAAATTTTAATCATTGCAATTTATTGAATTTAAAAATGAAAAAAATAATTATTCGAAATTTATTTTTATAAAAATCTCAGAAGAATTCTTTCTCATTTTACAACAAACTTTAGAATTAAAGTTATCAATATACTGTATATATTAATTCATTCTTGGAAAATCGCATGAATATATTACCATAAATTCACAAGATTTTCCAAGGATTTCCGAGAATAGTTTTAGTCTAATTACGTGTAACGCAGAAAATGTTTCGTGAAATGTTAACTTTCGTATAAAGCAACATCAAAATCAGGTTATGATATGGTATAATTTGGTGAAAGTTGTACAACGAAATATTTGTTTGGCGTGCAACGAATATCAATTCTTAAAATGATCTAGTTATAATTCTAATAGCATTCATAGTTGCTTCTTCTCAATAGAGTTGATGGTTTGGAGTAAATATTTGCTAGCGATATGCTTGTTTAGGATGATGATATTACATTCGATATTTTATTCAACGATTAATTTGATTGCTTTTATAATGATAATCATAAAATATTCGAATCATTTGTATCGAAATATTCTCAATACAATGCTTTTTCAAACTTAATTTTATAAATTCTAAATATTTTCTCCTTGATAACTCTTAAGTTAACAAACAAAAAAAATTAATTAACTGCAATTTAAACAATTTTTTTAAAATCTATTTTACACAAATTAACAATACAAAGAATGTAATTACATAAATTTTACGTTATTAAATTGATTTTTTTAAAAATATGAAACTCACTTATCTACTCCATGCTTTTGATGATCTGCAAGGAAAAAAATAGACAAATATTATATCGGTGAATAATATAATTTTTATGGTCAAACAATTTAACAATATCTTCAGGTTTAAATATAATTAAGTTTAATGATAGATATTAATAGATAATTATATATATATTTTTACGAACTAAAAATTGGACAATTAAGTAGTAGTAATAAAATGTAATTTAACCGAAAATTATGATGCATTTTTATAAATTTAATAATGTTAGAAGTGCTTAAAAATATTTTTTTTTTACAAAAATTAAACATATTTCAAGATGGGTTAAATACATAATTTCATTTCAACAAAATAACTAAATAATCTAATTTTCCAGAACTCAGTTTATTATATTATTTCATTTTAGTGTGAAATAAATAAGCATTTTTACATTTAAGAAGGAAAATAATATCTGTCAAGCTATAATGAGAAAAATTATATTTTTGCCTGTAATAATTTAAACGTAAGTATTCTACTGTATGATTCATTGTCGCTATTTATTTTCCATACTTGAGAAATTTGCAATTAAAGATCTGTTTAAAATGCAAAAACGATTCTTCATAAATTTTAAATAATCGCCGAATTTTTTTTTTATATTTTTAAAGGAAAATATGAATAAAAGATTGGTAAATTTTATTTTTTAAAAAATTAAACGTTAGAATTTATGGTAATTTTAAGATGGAAATAAATCAATATTATGGTGCAAGTCTGTTGTTATCAATAAAACAAAATCCGTTTAAGGAAAGAGGAATTTATGATCTTGAAGAACTGACTTTTATATTCAAAAATCTATCATAACAACAGAATTATAATTTTATGTATTTTTATTAAAATGAATTTTTTTTTCTATAAATTGACTGCTTTTAGTTAATAAAGTGTTTGAGTAACTTGATTATCTTCTTAAAAATCATATATGAAGTTATTTCTAGAACGAAACACAATGTGATGTTGAACATGGTAACAAATTGGGAAAGAAAAATTCTTTGACGGATATTCTACTAAGATAGAAAATGATATAAGATATTATTATTGAAGGAATCCTAGTTATTATTAGAACAATCTGTAAAATTGACCGATCTTTCTTTGTAATACAAGTCTGTATGAAATAAAAATCTTTGAAAGAACTATTATCTGTAAGAAATAACTCTCTGAAAAAATGTGATGTCATAAATTAGATGTCACTGTGATTGATCTTTAACTTAATTATTCTATTGAAAAATATGTCAAACCAAAAAATATTATTTTTTTCTTATTTTGTTGTGGCTTATCAAATTTGCACAATTAAAAAGAATTTTATTTTAGGCATCCAATTAAGTGATTTTTTATGATGTAAACCTTATTATTTTCCATCATAAATTTATAAATCTTGAAATAACTGTTGGCTAGTTTCATTATAAAGCAAATAAAACAATTCTGCCAACTCAGACAGAGAATAATGAAAAAAATATCGTTATTTGATTGATTCAACTAAAAATATTGTTTGCTGCCTGAAGAGATTCATTCTATATCTCTAATTATAGACAAAAATATTTTAGGTAGATAAATCCATCTAAAACTTTCAATCAGGAAAGTATTTTTTGTCATTTTATCAATACTAATCTTATTTATAAATTTATATCAAATAAAATTTAAGAAGTTATTGTTTTGAAAAATATTAATATTTTATATAGAACAAAGAATTTAATATCTTTTTCTGAATGTCGTATGATAAATATAAAAATATATATTTTTTGTTTTTATTTGTTTATTCAATCATAAATATTTAAAGAATTTCAAACAAATGTTAAAGATAACTTATTTTAATTA